>JAULCD010568147.1:0-14096 GCA_032361085.1 Calliostoma canaliculatum | reverse complement strand
AAGCAATGAAATAAGAAAAAAACATCACCCTTAAAAGAAGTTTTGTGCGTCAACAATTAAATATTTACAAACTATGTAAAGGCCAATGTCAAGGTCAATACCAAATGTTGTTGTTTTTGTAAATTATTCCACCAAAATTACATATTTTTCTAAAAATATTATTAATGAATATTTTATGTAAATCATTGCTAAAACATTACCATTGTCCATGTTTTCTCTTGTTATGCATTGTAATGTATCTGTTTATATAAATGTGACGTAATGATAAAGAAATTTGTAAGCTTGAATTTCAAAAAGTTTAATTTGAAGTATTCATTTTCCTAGGCACTGGGTGTATAAGGCATTTAGGTTCAAAATTCACGTAGTAGGGAGCTCTTTTACACACATTGTTACAGGAAAGGTTTTTAACAGCCCATTTAAGCTGGAGTTCACAAAATCAAGTCAATTATTTATTTTTTATTTGTATGTGAAATTATAAGGGGCGTCAATTTATTTTTATTTGGTTTTGCCGTTTTCAATGTCGCCAGACTCGTAAACCAACAAATAAAAATTAAAAGGCCTAAGCTTAATTAACACACGGAAGATTTTTAAAAAAATTGGTACTAAACCTCTTTTACACGTAGAAAACATTCCGACAGACTTTCCAAATAAAAACAAGTTTTTCTTTGGAAAGTGCAAACTTTACAACCATGTTTTGCATTTGTAGACCAAATCCATCAACCCAGTGACATGATTTAGGTCGTCGTAAAGTTAGGCTACATAAAACAATGAAAAAACCCATTCCTTCCGCTCACCACCGCAATCTGATTAAAACCAGTCCTTTTGTTTGATTGCGCTTTCCTCAACTTTACAAGTGGATCTGAGAAGCGACCGTAAGGGTTCGCGATAATCTGACCTTCAACAACAAATCTATTTCAACCAATCGGATTGAAGCTGTTTCGACGTCACGTTATCGGTGTTAAGAATTCAAAAGAAAAGGCACAGCCGCTACACTGAACAATTTTGTAGGCAGCACATTGAATGGTCAGTTCACAGGTCTATCCGTCGTGAACCCAATCGGGAGGCTCCAAGATCTACTTGCACAGTGGAATAAAACGCAACAGCGAAAATAACTGGTTTTGATCAGATTGCACACCACCCCAGCCCGCCCCACACAGACCATGTAATAAATCACTCTTGATTGTTGTTAAGCTTTGATTACAAGGAAATTATGTTCAATGATAAGATACAAGAAAGTAATGCACTATAGAACTACTTATTAAACAAATAATTAACAAACTTGAATAACTAAAAAAGAAAACAAAGAAACAATTTGAAATGATAAGGCAACAATGTATGTTAGCAGCAGTTCTCTCCCTTTCCTCAACACGGACGTCATCACTGTGCCGTCTTCACTTCAGTGGGGCTGTATGCGGGTGGAGCCTGGGGAGCCTGTGGGCCCGGGTACATGTTTCCCTGGGGTCCTGGGGGGTAGGCTCCTGGTGGGTAGGCTGTTGGTGGGTAGGCTGTTGGTGGGTAGGCTGTTGGTGGGTAGCCAGGGCCAGATGCGTAGGCCATGTTGGTCTGACCTTCAACAAATTAGGAAACAGGTGAAACAATATGGCATCCATTTCACACACCCTCGATAAACCAGACCATCTCCATTACATCCAAACGCATTAATTAGTAAGTAATGGATATATCATAACTTGGATTAGCAAGTATGTATTTATTTATTTGAACTATCTTGTCAAGCAGCTTATGATGAGACAAATCATAACATGATTTTGCACCAGTAAAAACTGAAATATTAACAAAACCTCATCGATAATAGTATTCTTAGTCCATTGAAATTAATTCAGCACTTGATGAGTTAACAGTTTAAGACATGCTCTTGATATAGGGGAGTTAAAATTTTCCTACTTATTAAGGCCAAACAAAATAAATGTTATGGTTCTGATTACGTGTGGTTACAATTTAGAGTATGTCGGTCAGGATTTGTTTTATAGAAATATTTTTTTACTGGCCCTTAAAGTGCTGAGTGGGTTTGAGCCTGTCTCAAAACTGTAACCACCTTACCCTGTTGAAAACCCACCCTGTGGTAATTTGTTTAAAAGAGTTCCTGTATGGGATCTTTTAAACAAACTACCACAGGATAGGTTTTTAACAGCCTGTATACATGAAATTTGAAAATTAAAATAAGCAAATGTTGTGCTCAGCAATTTAAGGGTTAGTACGATAGAATAGTTTTTAGCTGCAGTTGATGACATAATGTTATTTATCATGATATATTATGATAATAAAAAAGTTAGGGTCGGGACCTATGTTGTAGGCAAGGTCGAGTAATCGGAACCACAACATTTTTGGTTGTTGGCCCAATTGCTCTGAATGGAAGGGGGTAAGAATGTTCTTAGTTATTGAATGCTCTTGATATAGGACAATAAATATTGTTCTCTCGTTTGTAAATGCTTGAGACATAGGGTCAGGCAGACTGTTTTTAGTTATTGAATGCTCTTGATATAGGACAATAAAGATTGTTCTCTTGTTTGTAAATGCTTGAGACATAGGGTCAGGCAGACTGTTCTTAGTTAATAAATGCTTAAGATATAGAGTAAGACATATTTTCTTAGTTATTAATTGCTCTAGATATCAAAACAGTAAGGTTGTTCTCCTTTATTAATTGCTCTAGAAATAGGGTAATGAAGATTTTCCGAGTTATTAAAAGCTGTAGATATGGGAGAAGTAAGATTGTTCTCATTTATCAATTGTTCTTGATATGGGAAAAGAAAAATTGCTCTTAGTAATTAATTGCTCTAGATGTATGAGAAGAAAGATTGGTCTTAGTTATTCAAATGCTCTAGGTATCGGAGAAATAAGATCGTTATTCATGTTAAAAGAGAAGGAATGCTATTAGGTTTTCACTAATTTTAGGAAAAGTACAATTGCTTTTACTTAATTTGTAGCATGTTCCAGATATTGGAAAGGTAAGATTATTTTGTTCTAGGTTTTGGAGAAGTAATCGTTTGTGTGTTACTTTTTTCACATACAGACAAAGTAAGATTGTTATATGTTTACAACTTGTTCTAGATTTTGGACAAGTAAGGCCAAACAAAATACATGTTGTGGTTCCGATTCCGACTTTCAAATTTAGGGTAGGTCGGTCGCGAATGTTTTTAATTGGAAATATTTTGGCCTATTAAATTTTAACCCTAAAAGTGCTAGGTGGATTTCAGTGGATGTCAGTCTTAAAACTGTGACCACGTATCTTGTGCTGTTGAAAGCCTATCTTGTGCTAATCTGTTTAAAAGAGCTCATGTCGGAGCTCTTTTAAACAAATTGCAACAGGATAATTTTTCAACAGCCTGTATCAGTTGGAATTTGAAAACAAAAAATGAGCAAATGTGCTAAGCACTTTAAGGAATAGTAATATAAAATATGTTTTCAGCTGCAGTAGATGATATAATTAATGTTATTTTTGTCATTATGACAAGGAATAAAGTTAGGGTCGGCACCTATGTCAAAGTCGGATAAACGGAAATACAAATGATTTTAAAAAAAAATTGTTTTAATTATTTTTACCTGTGGTGGTCATCGCGACCATGTGAGATGGTTGAGACTGTTGAACCACCACTCCACGGGCGCCGGGACTCGACTTGCAACAACAGACGCAACACAGAATGACCCCAACAATAATTGCAACCAGGATGATGCAGCCGACGCTGATAAGGACGATCGATATAGTCGCCAAACCACTCGATACTGATACAAAACTGAAGTAAATATAACAGATGAATAGTTTAGAAATTGTATATATCGTCGTTGTATGTTCAGGGTCATTTAATACAGGTGGGTCGGAGGAATTCAGGGAAGGGTCACAAAAATAGGACAATCTTCCAGGAAGGGTCATAAATAAAAATACACGTCTTTGAGGAGGGTCATAAATAATTCTATTTTTAAGAAGGACCATTAAAAATGTAACAAACATGGGGATGGGATCAGCTTTTTTAATACATGACTGCGCCACAAAACTCAGACCCACCAACCACCTTGTAATAAATGACCGGTCCCTCAAAACCTTGTAAGTTGCCAATTTGCAAACGGACAGCGACGATATGTATCCTTTCCTCTTTGTGCTCTCTGTAGATGACACACTAAATTAGAAACAGCAGAGGGGTGTGTAGAATTTTGGCTCACGTGGAAAACAAATTTCTCACTTATTGACCCTAAAGATTTTCATGACGGGCACTTCCGGTTAGGCATGTCATGCTTTCCCTTTTCCCCGAACAAAGATGTCATGAATAGTTGTCACTGATTTATACATGCATCTTTTATATCTGCATTGCCTTTATATTTATATGGAATGTATCTTGACAGATAACTATTTGATACTAATTTTTGTAATTAATTAGGGGTGTGGAATTATTTTGCCCGACTCGTTCGACCCGAGAAATTATGAACACGGACAAGATTCTGTTGAGTACAGGGTATTCGTGACCATATACTAAACTGACATTGGACACACTCTTTCCGATTTCGAGGAATTTAGCAATTCATCGTTCTCATTTGGTGTCAAACCAATTATACTACTAGCGTAAAATTCAGCTTGGTAAACCATTAGGTTATAGTAGCAACCTCGAAACTGGGCTAATGCAACTCTATGTTTTCTGATAATTACACTTTTTAAATATTGTTCACAAATAAGTTGGTGTTAGAATGAAGAATAAGTATATGTACACTTTTTCATTTCTTAAATTAGTTCTCCAATTTTGTTGAAAACAACCTTTACACCTTTGTTGAAGAAGAGATTAAAACATTGCAATATTACCAACTCCTTGATATACTATTTAATTCATGAGATGACAATAAAGACTTCCATGTTTCATGGTCAAAGGCCATCAATGTACTTATACATAAAAAAGGAGACAAACCCAGAAAACTACCGAGCTATTCCTCTACTTAGTGTGTTTGGGAAACTCTGCACGAATATATTAAACAAAAGGCTAGTATTTTATGCCGACTGTTTAGATACGATTGACGAAGCACAAGCTGGTTTTAAAGCAGGCTATTCTACAATTGACAACATATTTACACTTCAGGCAATTATAAATAACTACCTATCCAAAAAGGTGGTAAATTTTACGCTTGTTTTCTGGATTTCTCTAAAGCATTTGATTCAGTTCATCGACAAAAATTAAGGTATTTATTTCAACAAAATGAACTGAACGCTAAGATGAAAAAAGTGTTAAAATCTGTATATCAGAATGTTACAGTAAATGTACGGACAACTGATAATGCTTACACTGATGTTTTTAACTGTCCGCTTAGGGTTCGTCAATACTGTGTTCTAAGCCCTTTTCTGTTTTCGTTTTTAATAAACGAATTAGTGTCTGAAATAACATCCTCTTGTACAAATGGCATACAACTATTTCCAGACTTATATATAATTATTATAACTCTTTCTTCTTTTATTTGCTGATGATATTGTCCTCTTCTCAGATACTGTTATAGAGTTACAAAAGCAAATAGATGTTCTAGAAAATTACTGTACAAAATGGTCACTGGATGTCAATTTAACCAAAACAAAAGTTGTCGTTTTTCAAACATGGTTGGAAACTTTCAAATTTGGAAGAATGGGTCAACAAATCATTGCCAATTGAGGTGTCTCCGTCTTATAACTACCAAGGCATGCTATTTACAAGAAACCTTAATTGGCAACCATCTGTAGAAAATATGGCTTCTAAATATAACAAAGTTGCTTACAGTTGTCAACTTCTTTATTGTCTGAGTGCGACGTTTTGTTGTAGGTCCTAACACCGTTATCAAGCAAATGGTACAAATTGTGAGGTACAGATATAGTATAAGCAACTTTGTTATATTCCTACACAACTTCTAAAAATGCCTCTGAAAGATTTATAGCTTCTAAATCTAAAAATGTGTTGATATCGTACAAAAACTGTCTTCTTAAGTTTGAAAATTTGTCATATGAGATGTAGTTTAAAGTATTTGATTTTAAAATAGTTTCTATATTACTATACGGATCTGGAATTTGGGGTCATCAAAAGTACCACTGCATGGAAAAAGTTCAATTACATGCATGTGAACGCTTTTCTGGAATACGCAGTTCTACCCTAATGATATTGACAAGATTAATGCGGAAGATTTCCTTTATGTTTTAAGCTTGAAACGTTGTGTTAAATATTGGCTTAAACTTATATCCATGAACCCTTGCCGCTACCAATCTAAAGCATATAAAATGTTATACCATCTCTCAAATAATGCAAGTGATACTCGTACCAAAAATAACTGGGCTACACTAATCAAAGTAACGCTTTTTAATTTAGGCCTTGGGTAAGCATGGGTTAAGCAAGAAGATGTACAAACTAATGAATGCCTTATTCATTCTTTGACAACGGTGTACCAAACCTTTACCTTATTTCCGAATTAGACTGAGATGGATGCCGAGATCCCGACTGATGTAAAGAATAATGAATTTGTAATCAATAAATTGTCTTCTTCATGATGTACCATCTTATAAAAATGCAAACCAAGTGTTATTCTAGAATGAGTTTATTTTAAGTATATGTCTTACCTTGTGGATCCGGATCCGGATCCGGATCCGGAAAAGGAGTTACAGCAATATCGAAGAGAGCCAGTCCCGCAACACTTCTGCCCAATACATGTCTTAAATTTAAAGTTACCATAAAAATCCGTGTATGTGCATGTCTCTCCGGTAACGATACCTGCAAAACAATAATCCACCTCAGGAGCTGGGTATCATTTCACAATGGTGTCGTAAGTTTACAATGTCGTAAACCAACTTTCTGAGCCAGTGGTTTAGGTTCACAAATACCAAAATTTGTTGTAAACTGTGCACTTTCCGACTATTTTTTCTTTCTTTCGAAATTGCACAGATTGCAAGGATGTTTTTGGCATTGGTAAACCTAAACTTCCCCGGTGAATTGGTTTACGACGTCGTAATTTTACGAAAGCTTTGTGAAACGATATCCTAACCATTTTGTCTTGTTAGGCTGAATACAAAAAAATCTTTCTCGGACATATTTTTTTCAAATTTAAAGTGATGAGGAACCGATGTTGCCAGAAATAAAAGTGACGAGGAAAGAACATATTTTATTATTTTAATTCTACTTATGCAAAACTGTATAAAATCAGTTTGCTTCCTAAATGTGCATTTTCATAACGAGTGTAATAATAGATCAATAATGTCGTGATACAATGTACGCTGGTTCCCTACCCTAAATGCGCTGCCCAAATATCGCTATAAAGTTGAGACGTAGACCAGCTTAGAATACGACGCATGTTGACTGGCGATCTGGTCCCCGAAGTTATGCTATAAGCTGTAACCTTCACCTAGCGTAACCTCGGGGACCAGATCGGTTGACAGGAAGCTGTTGTCGATAAACGCGGAATACGGATTAATATTTTTTTAAATTATCATTAAATTTCGTAATGCACAGGTTCACGGATAAGGCCAAAAATTTTTTTTAAATGTTATGGTTCCGATTACCTGACCTTGCCTACAACATAGGTGCCGACCCTAACCTTTTTATTATCATATTGACAAATAACATATCATCTACTGCAGCTGAAAACCTCAGCTGAAAAATTCCAGGTGATACAGGCTGTTGAAAACCTATCCTGTGGTAATCTGTAGGAGCTCTTTTAAACAAATTATCACAGGATAGGTTTTCAACAGCACAAGGTGGTCATAGTTTTAAGTTTGGCTGAAATCCAATAAGCACTATAAGGGTTGATATCAGGAAAAAATTATTTAAATAAAACAAAATTCCCAACCGACCTACCCTAAATTTTAAAGACATGTAATCGGAACCACAACATTTATTTTTTTGGCCTGATGAAAATAGAATACTAAAAGAGCTACAGTGTCATACCATTTTTATGAAACGAGCGAACAGTTCTGGTATCTGATGAGCGAAAGCGAGTCAGATACAAGAACTCTCACAAGTTTCATAAAAAGGGTACTTTAAACTTTTTTTAAACTTAACTTAAAAATAGTATATGAATACAATAGATTACATATCGTAACGTGAGGTGTTGATGGTGTTTTTATCTTTTAAATGTCCACATTATCAACTTTTCAATTGTTAAAATGATGTGTGACAAAATTATTAATTAATTAGAACTACTATTAGTCTACAAAATCCCACCTTATTCTTAAGTTATGCTACAAATTAAATAAAGTATGAAATGTTCCAGCTCTGCTCGCAAATTCATTCTCGTCACAAGTTTACGGTTCAAGTGATTTTAGGATGTTATGCGCTTCAATCAAGAATTAAATTTGTATTTGTTGACGTTAATCAGCTGATAACCACCTACAGTGGATGATATGTTATTTTTTGTCAATATGATAATAAAAAGGTTAGAGTCGGCACCTGTGTTGTAGGCAAGGTCGGGTAATCAGAACCATAACATTTTTTTGGCCTTATTAAAGGAATCGAACATAATTTAAAGGAATCGAGCATGGTCATTCACGACAGTCATTCACTTGAACAGACGTTGTATCCAGTAAAGTTGAAGTTGGAAATAACTGCAGAAGCAAATGAAAGTAAGAGTTGTTGAGAGTTAGCATTTTGTGAACTTTAGTAGGGTGTTTGAGTCATATTTTGACTATATGAAGTGTTAAGCATAGAATTTCTACCTAAGAGAAGCCGACTAATTTTACTTGACAATGCAATGTTAAACTGTTAACGTTTTTGTGATAAATGGAACTATATATGTTGTAAATATCAAAACCATTTTGTTGCTTGACAGTGGAAACTATTCCTTGTAATACCAATTGTCTAAGTAAAGATTCGATAACGACTCCTATTTGCATAAGATCTATTTCAGCCGAGAGATTGACTATGAATGTTGCCAAACAATTCCGTATTTCTTCGCTCACCTATATGACGTAACATAAGATTAAATTTACATCACGTGATCAACTGACGTTCATCTGGAAATGAACGACAGTAGTAATTATTTTTTAAAAAATTATTTATTTATTTGTTTTGTTTGTTTTGTTTGTTTTGAATTGCTACTGTCAAAAACAAAACAATATGGAATAACACCTTTCTAATGGTATAATGAACGTAGGCAAATTCTTATATTATCGCAAAGTGTACTTACAAGGCACATCTTTTGGTGAATCAAATGTGTAACAAAGCACATCGGTCGTGACACCTTCATTCAAAGTCAAGGCCATACAAAAGTTCATACCACAGTCAAATATTTGAAAGAAGATTGTATGGCTGCCGCGTTCAACAACTTATTCATGGGGTGATATTTGAACGTCATTCATTTACGTGTATCCATGGACGGTTGGGTTTCTCTCTTTTATTCAAATTGGAATGACACAATTTAATCACCGAATTTAAAAAGCCACATTAATATTACCGCGCCATCGCCGTGAAAGTAGTGACAGAATGACAACACGAGCTGTTATTAATCAGGGATTTAATAAACAGTAGTATCTCCAACGGACAAGTAATATATCCTGGTAAAGCTACGTTTCGGTTTTTTTAAACACCACTCAACTGTTTAACTGTTTGATTTGTTGAACACTTTTATCTGGAGTCACTTTTCAACAGGAGTCATTTTCTACTCTTACACCGGGGTATTTATAGACAAGCCTCGGTGGACCGGTTACAAAGGCGACTGGTTTTGAAAGATTAGGTATCCATGTTGTATTGTGTTTACACAATCACGTGATGTTAACCCTTACAGTACTGGATCAGGGTTAGACGGCGACCAAATATTGCTGTTGAAAACCTATCTTTTGGTAATGTGTTTAAAAGAGCTCCGACAGCCTATTTAAGGTAGAGTTTGGTCATAAAAAACAGGCTTTGCCTAAAAGGGTGAAATATAGGTGTAACTCCATGATAAGAACATTGGTAATACGTTAAAGGTATAAGGACGTCACCGCAGTTGAAGTTATGTGAATTAATAAAGCCACCATTTTGTATCTTTAGTAAATAGGCCGTAAAAACTTTTACCGTACATGATTTGCAAATTCAAATTTTAAAAAATACGATAATTAAATTATAGTATTCGTTCACTATCTTTATGATAGTGAAAACGTGTTGACATGTCGGCAAAGAAGACATCCTCTCCCTAACAAAAAAACCCCAAACAAACAATAACATTACATTAAATAAATGGTAAGAAATATCCTTAATTCAGGGAAGGGTCATCCAAAAATAGGACACTTTGGCGGGAAGGATCATAAAAATATACACATCTTTGGGGAGGGTCATGATAACAATTCTACTTTTTGACTCACCCACCCCTGTAGTAAATGACTGATCCTGTATGCGACAGTTGTGATTCAGAATAATGACAAGTACAGTTTATACTATTTATATAAAAAATGCTTTCTACGTTTAAATACAAACAAATACAAACTTCACATTATTAAAATATTTACCTCGTGGAATTTGCAAAATGTATGTGATTGTTAACGCAATTTAATATTGTCTTTAAATTTGTCCTGTGATGCGGATTAATATGTCATGTTATCGGTGATTAGTCACCTTGTCAACAAAATAGTTCAAGTAAAGTTTAATTACGCTTATTTTTTCACATTGGTTTATAGTAACTTTAAATACACTAACAGACAAAATATCACATAAATATGTTTAACAAAGGTAAACAGTACTGTTAGTTTCAGTAAATAAAGTTCGTCTGCTGTGGGCGCGGCTTGAGACAAGGTCGAAGTAGTGACGCGGCCACGTTAACCCTCTTACTGTTAAACATGTAAATACTCAAAACTGACCAACTGGCGCTGTTAAATTCCATCCTCTGGTAATTTGTTGAAAAGAGCTCGCGCAGGGAGCTCTTTTAAATAAAATACCATAGGATAGGTTTACAGCAGTGAAGTTAAGTTAATTGTCTCAAATAATGAATATGTCAATGAACATGTCAACTTTGCTGTTGTAAAATTACTTACCAGCCAAAGTAGCAAGACTTAGTAGTCCAAGAAAGATTTTAAGTGACATGTTCGTTGTTAGTGTTACCAGGAACTAAATTGTGTACGTCATGTATAGCTGTTTCTTCGAATTGAATGACGATGAACTGCTCTCTGTTCCGTATATAGACAGCGTTTGGTTACACACGACTGCATGTGCATTGAAGGGAAACACCTTTCATACTAAAAATATCTAAACAGGTTGTTGTAATGTGTCCACATTCTAACCCAAATAGGTTGCTTTAAACCTATCCTGTGGTAATTTGTTTAAAATAACTTCTACACGAGTTCTTTTAAACAAATTACCACAAGATAGGCTACAACACAAGGTTGTAATAGTTTTAACCCCTATTTTAAAAGGCGCCGGTCGCTAACGCCTACATTCACTTTCGCCTACAGTTACTTACAGCTATAAAACAATAAGCACAGGTGGACTTTCGCCTACACAAATTACAAATGACACCCGTATTGAAAATGGACTTTCCCATTTTCTCTTTCAGGTCATGTTCTAAGTACATATATACTAATCAAAACGGAAAGATAAGCTAATATTCTTCATTAAGTAAGCTGGTTCATTTCTTTAACAAAAAAAACAGATTTCCTATTTTCTTATTCAGAGTTATTACGAAATAAAAACCACACAGACAAAAAGATAAATCGTGTGAATTATCACGATGAGTAAAGAGTGGCTTAACGTTATCAGATTCAGATTAATTTATTGACTAAAAAAACACCACCAACGGTGATACAAGAGCAACATATTACGTATATATATAAAAGATGCATACATACAAAATCTACTGTAATATTTAACTATTGAAGTAAAATATACGAGAGACAAATAGAAACAACTTTCAAGTGTTTTGCTTTTGTCGTCGAAAATATTTTTTGAAATGACAATAAATTTGACCAGGTGTGACAGTGGTTGGAATATATAACAGTCGAAGTTAGTGAAGAGATTCACGTCTTAAAAGATAGTGAATTTCTTCTCCATACCATATCATAATCTCGTTTCGATTTACACATTTAAATGTACCGCCATTACATTCGTGCTGTTGTAAATATTCACCAAGATCATTGACAAACATAGAAAACATAGGTACATGGGGACAATTTTTCCCTTGCCTTACTCTTGTGTTGCCGTTAAAATAGTTTGACAAAAAATGATTATGTAATTGGTTTTTTTACATGTTTTTAACTATAGATAAAAATGTGCCCCCAATCCCATTTTCAAAACGCCCTTCTTCAAATGAGTGTGTTAGGGTTTAACGCAGTTTGTAAAACATATTCAGTTAAAATATCCTATCCTCACAAACTTAAAACTTGTCATGTACATTAAATTTAAATTATTTTGGAATGAGTCATTTTTGAATGAGGGGTGGTCAGTCCTGTCACCATTATGCAATAAAGTTACTGGAGCGGAACTTTGTTTATTTAAGACTAGTACTGTAGGCGATAGTGGATGTAGGCGTTAGTGGACGCCCCCTTTTGAACTCAGCACTCTGAGTGTTAAGGTACATGAGCTGCAAACTGAATTTTAGCCCTTAGAATGCTTAGTTCAATATTTCCACGTTTCATTGTCAAATTTCAAACTAAATTCCTCCGATAATTTGTTTAAAAGAGCTCCTACAGGAGATTTTTAAAACAAATTATCACAGGATTGGTTTTCAACAGAACAGGATAGTGGTAGTATTACATAGATAGACCCACGTGCAGTTTGTGACACAGTGCACGGGATCACGGTCATGTTTGACTAATCAACGAGGTTGCAGACATATCCTGTCAGAATTTGTTGTGACGCGCCGATGTTGTATCTATGGTGGATGAAAGGGGCCATCACAACGTGTTATTTAATACTCGACACTGCATTGCTACCACAAGGACTTTTTCAGAAATTATTCCGCGGATTTCAATTGGTTTGGTGAGATTTCCTGTGTTTTGACAGTACAAACAACTATATGTTACATCTGAGATCACTCCATCTGAAAAAGAGAACACTTTCACTTTGCGTAGTTGAGTCCTGTGTGGGAGACGGGACTCAACCACGCATTGTGATAGAATATTCACTTTTTTAATAGTGTAATTTCAAATATATATTATTTTTAGTAAACATTTGGCACATGATTTGAGCAATCTTTAACAAAATTATAAGTTATCGTTATTTTGTTTTATACGTATTTTATGACAACTTAGACTTGTGGAACCAAGTAAACAAGATGGTGATAACTTGACAAAAGATGGCGATAACTCAACACAAGATGGTGATAACTCAACACAAGATGGCGATAACTTGATACAAAATGACGATAACTTGACCCAATATGGCAATAACTTGACCCAAGATGTCGATAACTTGACCCAAGATGTCGATAACTCGACACAAGATGGCGATATCTTGACACAGGATAGCAATAACTCGACACAAGATGGCCATATCTTGACACAGGATAGCGATAACTTGACACAAGATGGCAATATGTGGACACAGGATAGCGATAACTCGACACAAGATGGCAATATGTGGACACAGGATAGCGATAACTCAACACAAAATGGAGCTGCACACCGCCGACACGTCACGTGGAGAGGCCAGTGCACCTCGGGAACGCCTCTATATGCGGACAACGATGGTGGGTGCCAGACCGGCTTCAAATCAACCCCGGAAACCATGAGGGATGACTTCACCAAGACTGGACTAGATGAGCTTAACACGGAGCAGAACACAGAGCTGAATCTTCAGGAGCAGCTGGATGTAGCACATCCTGGAGTGGAAGACAGTCTAAGAGCCAGCACCCAGCAGAAGTCATCTCAGACTGAAGTCCAGATGGGAAGATGGGACGGCCAATCATCGACCCATTGGAGAAGGCCAATCACCAGCCGAGAGCAGCCATTGAAGTCGCCCGTCCTGTCAGGAAAGGAGATAGGTGATTCCAGGACTCGCAGTTACAAGGGCTACTGGCACAGAACCAGGACCTACGTGGAATCTGAGGAGGGACTGTGCCAGCTTGACCCTTTAGAAGATTCTCAGGTCAAAGACCTGTACAATCTTCTTCTCTTAAGGGTGGAGAGGGGGTGGGGCGGGGGGGGGGGGCTGGTTGGGTGTCCGACTTTGGTACCTAGGCTCCCCACTTAA
>JAULCD010568036.1:0-14103 GCA_032361085.1 Calliostoma canaliculatum | reverse complement strand
AACAATGCAATGACGCAATTGCCATTTGCTGTTTGGCCATTTACTAAATTTAATGACCATTGGTATTATTTTGGAAGCTAATTCCTTAATGACAGCGTTCTCGTCAATCTTCTCCAAGTATGATTGTTTGTATTGATTCCGTGTAAAAGAGGCATCGAAAATGGCAGCACCAAATCACAAATTCTAGTTTCGTAGCAACTAATTCCAATTGGACTCAATTTAAAATTACCTTTTCCGGACAACTAATTTTAAAGAACTAAATAACCTTCACTGGACTTATAAACTATATTTACAAATTCAAACATTATTATAAACTTTATATTCTTTAAATAAAAACGTTTTTGTTTAAATTTTAAAATCATGAAATTTATGTTTTTTATAAAGAATTTGTTTTGAAATCGTTGTAAACTGGGCTCTTTCCAAAGAAAAACTTGTTTTTCTTTGGAAAGGGCACAGTTTAGAACGATTTTGGCTTTAGTGAACCTAACCAATTGGTTTGATGATTGTTAATTTCTTTTTTGTAAGGTCAGGACGACCTAGAAGCATGAACCAGTTTTATAGTTTGGGGAGCGGTAATACACGGGTCTGAGTCAGCCCGACTCTAAACGCTGTCCCGCGCAACAATAACGCGCGGTGTTTAGGAGATTCTGATTCAGCCGGGGGAATCGATGGCTCGTCTTGATTTCCCCCTCCCGTTATCCCCCTTCCCCACGGAGCAAGTTGAGCGTTCCATCCACATTGAAAAATCATTGAGATATTGTGACTTCTCTAAATGATCTCGCGTAAATGTTCTTTACACTTAAGCCGAGAAGAGATCGCTTGGGAAATTGTATTTATAACATGTACCGTAGTTCATGTAAATGTTGTTCGAGAGAAACTTAAATTTGAAAATGGGAAGCACATTCTCAAATTTTTGGTACGTTATCAGTGTAAAATTAATATCCACCTTTGTTTTTACCCATTTCTATATTTGTTTCTAATAACTTTGGCTTATAGAAGCAGAAGTCGTTGTAAACGTTGTACTTTCCAAAGAAAAAAACAAGTGGTTTTTGGGGGAAAGTGTAAATTTCTAACAACTTTCAATTTTGTGAACAAAACTTTCCGCCCAATTATTCAATAATGATATTTCGTTTTGAATGTAGAGGATAAAATCTCATACAAACTTGGGTTTCAAAAGGGTATCACGGATCTGTGAACTCTGACTATAGCTTTAAAAGTGGAGAGAAAATGTCCCTTTCCACATGAGAACTGCTCCCGTTGTGAGAACCAGTAGACCAAAAGTTAGTCTATGAAATACTTTTTTTCCAATTTCCACTTTTTCCAAAAAAAACGTATTTCTTTTTATGAAGACCAAGTTCAT
Source organism: Calliostoma canaliculatum (assembly GCA_032361085.1). NCBI lineage: Eukaryota > Metazoa > Mollusca > Gastropoda > Trochida > Calliostomatidae > Calliostoma > Calliostoma canaliculatum. The sequence goes on along the minus strand of JAULCD010568036.1, from coordinate 12,743 downwards.
AGACTGTGGAATAGTAGCTCCTACATTTGCTTATTTTATAGACTGTCCACAAGGGTCAGTTAACGTTCCACAGTCTTGGAGCAAGACTATGGTAACCAGTTATCAACACGGGTTTAAAAATAATGAGTCAAAATTTAAAGACCACACCTCACTAATTTTGATTTTTTTGTGTGTGTAAAAGCTGGATGTATGACGCGTGCTACTAGTTGGGCAGAACATGTTCACTCTTCGCGAACAGCAAATCACTGAGTTTTATTTGTTCATACATGTCATTTTTAGATTCATATTGCCACAATGTCCAATGGAAACTCTCCTGACCGATGATAAATTTAGATCATTCTCTGGCGTTAATGTTTTAAAAACTTCATGGGCGAGAAGAGTTCTCAAGACTTAGATCATACTTCAAAGCATATTAATATACAACAGTGTGTATTTCTACATATAATGCCTATGGGTCAGTGCACTTTTACAGCTATATTAAATTTTGTAAACCTTACCCCCGTATCCTCACGCACTAAATAACAGAAAGAAGATGTTGTACGTCAAAAACAAGATAATATAGTATAGCTAAAACTTCGGAGTACTATAAATGTATGTTAATATTCATTTATTACATTTACAATGTCATATACTAAAATAAAACCTCGCCGTTAATGGCTGTAATATTGCCCAAACGGCGCTAAACAATAACTCACTCACTCACTCACTCACCAAAATAAAACCAATTAATACATATAACACCTACATCAATGTAGTCATATTATATATTGTCGCTGTCCATTCAAAATCTCGTAAGTTGCCGAACGGCGACTTACGAGGTTTTGAACCAACAGCGATGATGCTCTATTCAAATTAAAAAGATATACATAAAGGACGTATTTTACCTGGTTTACGGTAAGGTCATGCTGACCCTTTTTTGTTGCAGTTTTAGCATGTTAATCGCTGCGCCTGCTATCATCAGAGTATCCGCATTCTGACAAACTCGCATGCCGAGATGGTATTCATTACAATATATCGATTCAAAATCCAAAATTAAATGTTGTACATTAGAAGAAATAGTGTTTGTAAATGTAAAATTACGACAAATCTTCATATCGCAGTTACAAAGTAAGCTTTCCATAAAAACTTCTTTTTTAAAAAAATTAACATACGTATTTTTATCGTTTTGAATATTTTAAAAAGAAAATAGGGAATATGTAAGGTTTGGTAAAACATATTGATACATATTGTATACATATTGATATGTGTTTAAGTAATAATACAATAGGAAACCTTAGAAATTTCACCCCTTTATGCACAAGATAATATGCACAACAATTTTGCTATGCATAAATAAAAATCGTTAACATAATGTCACATTATGCAAATTGTATTCAGAACAAGTCCCGCAAGGAAAGAAAATATCTAATTAAATATTGTTTCCCATACATTTTACAATACTCTAACGTGTTAAAAATGATTAAATTGTGCAACAAAACCACAGGGTTGAAAAAGCGTTTGTTCAAAACCGACAGATATTGTTTAACAGACAGATAAAAAGACGAGCGTATAAAAGGTAATATAATCACACACAAGGCGAATTGGTTCAGGCAGCAAACACCAAGATCGTTGTAAACTGTGCACTTTCCAAAGAAAAACTTGTTTTTCTTTGGAAGGTGCAAAATTTTCAATTATTTTTTTGATTTGCAGACCAAATCTATCAACCCAGTGATATAGTTTAGGACGTCGTAAAGTTATGACGTCTTTGTAAAACGAGACCCAGAATTCCCGAGAACCAAATTAGGGAAAAGGAGCCGTCATGAGTCAGTTGTTTCGTTGCAGGAAAGTTACACAACATTCGGACGGAAATTCAATGTTGGTACTTGCAAGACATTCTTCAGTTCCGTGACAAACATGCATGCATATGGCACTGACCTCTTCATAAAACGGGGCAGAGGCCACATATAGTGTTACTGCCTTTATGTGTGTACCGACTGATGTTCATCAACACAAACAACAGTTGATTATTCCAAGATATTTTGGCATTTGTAAACTAAATCCGTCTTTCTTTGAAAAGTGCACAGTTTACAACGATTGTTTGGCATTTGCAGACCAAATTCATTAACTGAGAGACATGGTTTAGGACGTCGTAAAAATATGACGTCTTTGTAAAACGGGGCCCTGTCAAATTGCTCATGCATAGCAGCAGTCAATTCATTGAGAGTCTGGACAGGTTGGTCTTACTGCTAAAATGTCTCACAGATATTCGATGGGATTGAGATCTGGACTCGTGGTTGGCTATTACATGGTATCAGCAGCATTATGTTGGAATACCTAGGTTATAACACGTGTTCTGTGAAGATTGGCATTGTTATCCATAAAAATAAATTTTGTAGCTGAAGAATGATAATCAAAATGATTGACAACAGCCCTCCCAATGGTCCGCCTTTCAACAACGAGGCCCAATACGGTACGAATTGAAATGCAGTTCACCTTGCAAATGAACCCCATAACAATGATTGACTAATCGTTGTCAACTGTGCATTTTCCAAGGAAATGCTTGTAATCCTATCATTATTTTCTTAAATGTCCATTGTGTCATTTTATGCGAAACAATATGTTAAAAAGCTTACAAGAGATTATAAAAAGCCTTGTTAAGATATATTTAAAACTTTAAATGGGGATGAGTGTTTTTGTGTTAGTAACAACCAATTACTATTTAAAGCAGTACAGATGTTTAGACAAAGAGATTTGGATGAACTGTGAATGTAACTATTCTCTATTTTTGTCTTTACATTTCCTTCATTATCTTTAATTGTATATATCTTTCAGTTCCATTTTATTTTCATGTATATTTCACAATATTGTATAATCATGATGTAAATACAAAGCAGGGTTTTTTCTAAGTTTGGTATCTAGTTCCAAATCCTACTCAAGTGAATAAAATGTGTTAAAAACTAAATCACACTGACAGTACAAAAAGAGTAGTACAAACAGAGATCTAAGCAAAGGTCATTGATGACAAACTATATTCACCCAGTCGCTACTGTAGTCAAATTTTAAATAAAGGTACAGGCAGGAATGTTACATAAAAGGTGGTCTTGAATAGTCTCCTAAATGAGTGAAACATTCCTTAATCAATGGTCTAAATTTGATTCTAGAACCATACATTTTGCCATTGGAATATTATCAAATGTTCTACAAACTTTTGGGGATTCAAGGGGTTTCCTACATCTAGATTGTAACAGGTTTTCGTTACACTTAACCCAGTTCAGAAGAATCAGCACTGTGTGAGTCATAACTGTACGACTTGGACAAGTATAATGTAGCTGCGGACAAGTAGATATTATCTGTTTACTTATCCGTGGACAAGTTTTAAACAATAGTAATTCCACAGCCCTGCTTATATTGGAACTAACAGACAAGGGAAGCTGTGGGGAAAAGGTTCTACAAATATAATGAAGCCAAGACTTTCTTTTCGGCGCTCTCGTTTGGATTAGCCTTTCGATAGATTTCTGAAACGGGGGTCTGTTCCTTTAGGATTTGACTCTGAGATTGCAAACTCATTTCAGTCCAGATTTTGTTTTAATTTGCCATCTTTACTGACACATTATATTCGTTGGTTACACGTTTAGAATTAATAAGTATCAAGTTATTCCAACTTGACATCTTCCATAAAGGGATACCTTGGTTATTTGTCCTCAAGTTGAAACATGTCAATTAATTATCTTGGTAGCACAGCCGTATCATTGTCGTCTTGGCTTTGAAACCAAACGCAATTCCTCTTCTTCTGGAAATAAATAGAAAATCGTTACAGTATCCTTTACATTTGTATTAGCAGGGTCGACTTTTTCAGTATAATTGCGTCTATACAGGCATACACATTTCCTATTTATCACATATTTCCCCTACTGACGTCAGTCAGCTGACAGTAGTATTTCTATCCACCATATTATACGGAATCTATTCTAAAATAATTATTTTGATATACAACTAGATCAACATAATTGATTTAGTGGTATTTAGAAGTTGGTATGTTGACCCTAAAAGGTTGACATTGTGATCGCTGTTTCCTAATTTTTCTTTATTTTCTAAGATCGGGGGTTCCTGTTGACCGTGCCATTGCGTCATTCACGCATGAGTAAGTGAGTGACATATTGTTTAGCACCTCCTGGATAATATCACAGCCATTAGCGACGAATATCCATGCATAAAAACATGAAATTGCGTAGTCAAATTTGAAAGCGGGTTTTAAGTTTGACTTTGTAATGATAATGAGTGTGACGTTTCTGTGTAGATGCTACTGCTAACAGCTTTATCAAGCACGTTATTTTGTATATTGTTTAGATCAGGAAGTTGTAAATTACCATCTCTAACAGGGTCATTTGTGACGTATAGTCTGTAACTAATCATCCTCACTAAAGTCGAACGTGTAGAATACAAAATCGTCATGGCCCCGTTCCTCAAAGTGACTTTGGCTTAGTTGATCATAAGTGCTAAAACATAAAATTGGCTTACGATTGTTGTAGAGCAGATATTGCTTTGAAACCAGTGCCATTGGGCACGGGTTCCAAATCAATTTCTGCACTGCGACACTCGTAAACCTATGCTAATAAACAACTTCAGAGGACATTGTTTCAAAAATCGCTTACGACCATCTTAACACTAGGATCCTTTTGCGGAACGGGGGCCCTGGCTGTAGTTTCACAAAACCATTGTAACTTTACGACGACAAAAACACCTTTATAAGCAATTTATTCAGTTCATAAATGCTAAAAGCTTGGTGTTCTATGGTAAGTGCACAGTTTGAAAGAGTTTTTGTTTTGTAAAAATAGATTTCTCCCATTACATGCCGTGTTCTCATACTAAAAACAATTGATTACCAGTTAAAATTATCGCATGAGCTTCAATTTAATTGGTTCGTTTTGCTAAAAATGAACAATTTGATTTGTTGTCTCTCAGGTCGTAATTATGGGCTAAAAATAGATGGCTTTTTGGTGACATCAGTCGACGGCGGGCTGACAGCGGCTCGAATGAGATATAAATTGTGATTTATTTTAACACATAAAATGTCTCGGGTCCACCTTTGGTTCACCTGATTTGAGTTCACGGGTGGCAAAATATTTTTTGACATCTCAAGGATTATAGAGTTCCTCTCTACGAGGACGTTTGGGTGCGGTGATGGCTTATCCCGATGCAGCAGATGATTAACTGACTGAGGCCAAAAATAAAAAAAATGTTGTGGTTCCGATTACCCGACCCTGCCTACAACACAGGTGCTGACCCTAACCTTTTTACTATCTTAATGAAAAAATATAACATATCATCTACTGCAGCTGAAAACCTGTTTTATCTTATCAACCCTTAAAGTGCTGAGCACAACATTTAGTCATTTTAGTGTTCAAGTTCCAACTGATACATGCTGTTGAAAACCTATCCTGTGATAATTTGTTTGAAAAAGCTCCTACAGGAGCTCTTTTAAACAAATTATCATAGGATAGGTTTTCCACAGCACAAGATGGTCACGGTTTTAAGACTGGGTGAAATTCCCTTAGCCCTTTAAGGGTTAAAATTTAATTATCAGGAAAAAAATATTCCGATAAAAAATTTTTTAAAGACATGTAATCGGAACCACAATTTTTTTTAGTTTGGCCTGAGTAAGTTCCATTAAATTTTGCATTCCCTCAAACTTTGATTGTATTATTTTACGATGATATGTACATAGATTAATTGCAAATTTAACATGTATTTTTTTTAATTGATGTTTAATAGAAATATTTGTCGGTCATATATAGTCATGTCCACTATTTTCGGGTGTCTTCTTTCATTGGTGCAATGTTGTTTCGCGTTTAAGTAAACACTCAACAAAGTCATCGGATTAGGCGGTGTTTGAGAGCAAAAAGAGCAAACAATTTCTTAGTTACTAATAAAATAACTAAACAGGCAACAACATCGCCTTGTGAAGCTGTGATATTATTGGGCTGTTTAGTTGGTGAAAATAGTTTTAAAAGGACCTAATTTAGAGTATTATTTTTTTTAAATGAAAAATAAATCTTATATGTTTACTAATTCCTCCTGTGATCGTTAATTTCATCTAGTAATTGTTTCACAATATGGAACTTCTTCCCCATTAGCTTCTTACCACATCGTTGTATTGTATCCCTCTCCCTAGTGTACAGGAACTTGGCTATGATAGGCCTGGGTCTTGTCACGTCACCAAAGTCAGAGGATTATCGCCGGTGTCCTATCCTACGGACTCTCTTGATGAAGTCCTTCAAAGTACTCTTACAGTCTTTAAAGGTGTCTAGAATAGCTGACTCTGAAATGTTCGTAAAAATAAGATTGTCTCTCATAGATCTGTTGGTCATTGAGGGCTTCGTCAGGTTTAGATAATTATGGGTGCTTGGGATCTTCTGCTGTAGGGTGTTGATTTCCCTCTCTAATGCGTCCCTATCTCGCTTCATGTCGTCAAAACAGTCGCTAATATAACACCTGCTCTCTTCCTCTGCTACCACTCTATCTTTCAAGTCGTAAAACGATTGAACTTTTAGCTCTTAATTAGCCATGTTCATTTTAATACCACACACGTCCTTTTCGATTACATCTAGTTTTAATAGCTTCTGATCAATCTGTTTGAACTTGGCAAGTATAGCAGTTGAGTTGACTTAGTTGGGCGGGAGGGGTTGAGGCAAAGTGTACTGTACATGTGAGTAGTAAAATTGTGGCGGGTAAAAACCTGGATGGTTGTTGATATACTTGTTGTTGGGGTTGAGTAGCACAAGCAGAGTTTGTGACAATGTAATATAGTTATTTATCAATTTAGACGACACATGATTCCTTTCAGTGTCATTTTAGAAGTTGGATATTCAGAATAATGTGAAGAGTGAAAGTGCTGCAAAACGATACAAGAATCTGTATCGCAACATCGCCCATAGTTAATAAAATAAGTTGTTATCCATAAGTCTTCCTATTATTCTTTTCAATGTAAGTCCTTTAGTCATATTCAAATACTGTTGTATCGATATTCAGCTTCAAATGTATTGTGTATCATATTTAAGGGTGAAACGATACACTGAAATTCCGATGTACCACGATACATGGGCTGCGATACGATACACGATACACGATTTCGGCCAGTCTACTCCACCACAGTTATTTTTTCTATTAAATTTCTATCTCTATAATTTACCTACTTATTCCAAATTTCAGAATTCCTTTTTCCAAATGAGAACAGCCTATTACTATTACCTATTTAGGATTGTTTTTAATATATCCCTTACCCACCCCTCCCTTAAGGAACTTTTTTAGGGATGTAGTTATGCTCACTGAGTTAACTTGTGCAACACTTTCAAACTTTTTTATTTTATTTTATTTTTAATTTTTCTTTTTTTTTTCTCCGCCCAGGGGGTTCTCGCCCCGTGGCCCCTACACCTAGTGGGTTGGTGGCTTGGCTTGGGCTTGCTTGGGTGCGGAAGTGTTTTACAGGAGCTCTCATACTCGGTCACGAAATATGGAAACACTGAAGACGTAAATAAGGACATGTTCCAATAATTTAAGTACTGCAGAAATAGTATAGGTATACACCTATAACATATTGCTGAAGATGGAACCACATATTGCCAACAAATATCCAACCGCCCAGGACGCCATTACGGATTTTCAACCAAGACACACTGTTCGACCACAAAGCCAGGCCAGTTTGGACGACGCAAACACAAACTGGATTCAAACACTTTTTGAACAAATGCGACACCTAACAACTATGGTTAACTCTATCCAACAGAAGATGCAACGTGTTGATAGCATTGATAGTAAGTTAACTATTATTGACAACAAACTCACTTCCCTCGACATTTCAATCAAGGAGACAATACTACGAGTTGATAGGCTTGAGGCGTGTGTGAAAGAGACTGTATCAGAGAACAATAAGCTCAAACAACATGTGCGTGAGTTTGAAAACCAGACTAGTGACGATCGGGACAGATTATCGAGGGATGTTGATAACGTGTTCTACGATATAGATTCGATCTACCAAGAACAAAGCTACCTGAAGGAATCTGTTATTGACCTGAAGACACGCTCTATGAGAGACAATCTTCTTTTCCATGGAATCCCAGAAATGCCAGGAGAGGATACAAAGCAAGTAGTTAAGGATTTCTTACAGAAAGAAGTGAAATGTGACATGAACATTAATCTGCTACGTGTGCACAGAACAGGCCCCCATCGGTCCAGCAGACCACGTACAATTGTTGCAAAATTTGCTAATTCAGAAGAACGTTGGCAAGTGTTGACAAGCACTAAGCTACTTAAAGACACCCAGTATGGCATTAGTGAACAATTTCCACAAGAAATTGTCCAGAGGCGAAAAGAACTGCTGCCCATGTTCAAAGAAGCCAGAAGACGAGGATTGAAAGCCAGTCTAACAGTAGACAGGCTGTACATCGACGGGAGGAGGTTTTACCCAGGAGATGACCCGTTTATAGACCTTACTTGTCCAGACCCCCAGCCCATCAGAAGATCATACGCCAAAGCCGTCAGTCGTCCAGATAACAGACAACCCAACAAGATGGCAAGAATTGAGGAGAATCAAAACGACATGCCGTGCTAGGCAGTTAAAGAAGGCCAGTTAAACCGCAACCATGAAAATACGAGTGTAACAAATGATGTATGTAAAACTCAGTGTCATCCATATAATGTAAGTAACACTTTTAGCGACCTTAATAACTGTACAGAAAATGTAAACCTTGATTGTAAACTTAAAGTACTGTCTCTAAACGTATGTGGCATTAGGTCGAAACTGTTAAACCCCGACTTTGTTTGCCATATCTCACACTATGACATATTATGTTTTACTGAAACGAAAACATGTGATTTTGATGAAATACATATCCCCGGATTTACAGTTCATATGAATAATAGAAATAATAGAACGAACTTACGGGTCTCTGGTGGAATTATTATTGCAATTAAGCATCACTATGATACAACTGTAAATATTATTGAGAAAACAAACGATATTGTCTTATGGTGTAAAATATCTGGTAAAGTATTAAAAATAAATGAAGATCTTATACTTGGAACTGTGTATATACCACCAGATCAAAGTAGATTTCATTCTCCAGAAATTTTCACTGAACTAGAAAACGATGTTATAACAATGTCCAATTCTTCCAAATATATCTGTATTACTGGTGATTTAAATTCCCGTACTAAAGATCTATCAGATTTTATTATGATAGATACGTTTTTATGTGAAAACCATACTATTGATGAAGAACTAGTGTTTTCAAATGTTCAATTGCTGATTGACAGAGGTGTAAAGTTAGAGAGAATATCAATGGACAAAGAAACAAATTGTAACGGTTACAAACTCCTGGACTTGTGTAAAAACAATGGATTATATATTGTAAACGGAAGAATTGGTAAAGACAAAGGTATTGGTAAACTCACATGTAAAAATGCCAGTGTCGTTGATTATTGTATCGCATCAGCGGACGCATTTACACAAATACTAACTTTTGAGGTGCAGGAGTTTGACCCGATATTATCTGATGTCCATTGTGGTCTGTTATTTACTTTAGAATGTACTCAACATCAAATTACTCCCATAATTGAAGAAAATAGAGAAGTACAAAAAGTTGCAAAGAAGTGGAACTCAGATCAAAGTGAACTCTTTGTCTGTAATATTGATGAAGCTGTAATTAATCAACTGTGTACAGAAATGGATGATAGTGATGAGATCAATGAGTGTAATGATGTTGACCAACTTGTGAATAGATTAGGTAATACTTTAGTTACAGCAGCAGAAACTACGTTTGGCGTTAAAACAACACATTATAGGAAAACGTTTCATAAGCATAAGCCATGGTTCAACGACAAATGTAAAGCCTCTCGTAAAATGTATCACAAGCGCAAGCGGATATATAGTAGAACTAAGAATTTTAATTCCAAAGAACTGTATATCACAGCGAGTAAAAATTATAGTAAAACTTTAAAAAGGGCATTTAGAGTTTATAATAAAGACTGTGTCCAACAACTACGAGAAAATAAGGACAAAAACCCGAAAAGTTTTTGGACAATATTAAAGTCGTTTGATAAAAAAACAACTACAGTTGGAAACATTAGTATAGACGTATTATTCGACTTTTTCAAAGAACTTAATAAGGAAATAGAGAATAATGAATTTGACATTGTAAATAGAAATGATGACAATTTTAATGAAATTTTAGATTGTAAGATCACGGAGGAAGAAATTGCGTCAGCTATTCGTGAATTAAAAAACAATAAAGCTTGTGGCTTTGATAATATATATAATGAATACATCAAAAGCTCCATTCATGTAATAATGCCAGTTTATGTGAGACTTTTTAATTTGATACTAGACTCAGGCATCCTCTCTAAATCTTGGCTTGTTGGTAAAATCAAACCTATTTACAAAAACAAAGAAAGCCAAGCTGATCCTGACAATTACAGAGGTATTTCAATTTAAATTGTTTAGACAAATTGTTTAGCACAATACTAAATAATCACGTACATGTATACTCAGCTCACATCAGTTTTCATCCTAGGTAAACCCAGGGCACATTACGCTCGCTACCGACTATCGCTTGTAGCGATAGTCGGTAGCGAGCGTAATGTGCACTGGTGTTACCCTGGATGATCAATCTTAAAAGTAAAGCACAATTTTCAATATGTATTTTTTGAAAACTCACATTGATATTTATAGGAATCTAAGAAAATAAATTGTATTGTGTATTTGTAGATTTAAGCAAAGCGTTTGATACAGTATGGAGGTGTGGTCTATGGACAAAAATGATAAAATCAAATTCCAAAGGAAGATGTTTTAATATACTATTTGTATCAAAATATGTATTAAAATATAATTAAATTAAATTAAAGAGAATTTCGGATACGTCTGAAAGAGCACCTTGCAGACACCAGCTACAAGAGAAACAAACCTGTAACCAATCACTTCTACAGTGATAACCACGGCACATCTGATGTTACCCAAAACATCATTGCCCAACTCATGACAAAATTGGAAGGAACCACCGTCAAGAGAAGCACTCTTGAACTGAAATGCATCTTTGAGCTCAAAACTTATCAACCGCACGGCCTCTATAACTGAATGATTGGCTGAGAAATCCCCCAATGTGTACTTGCTGTGATGAATGGAAGTTAAATGTCACTTGGATAAAGCCAATATTGTTATATTTAGAAGAGATGGTTTTGCATCTCGGCAAGAAAACTAGACAAATGTTTCTGTCAAGGTAAAAAATGAATATTGATACTTTAAAAAATAATTGAGTCATACATTAAACTTAGAAAGAATGACTTTTTTCAGCTGCAAAAGCTAAAAAACCTCTGCTTGTCCTATTGTCAACTCTTTGTAAATTAAAATCCGTGTCATACAACATTTATCTTAACCCTTACCGTGCGGCTCACGGAAATATCCGGGTCAGGCTAGTAGTCAGGTAAGGGTTAAACTTTTTGACTATATAAAGCCAATTCTTCTGTGTGGCTCTGAGGTATGGGGTTTCCATTGAAAAAGTACATCTGTTATCAAGCCCAAAAATCTAAACGATGGGTTAATTATATGGTTATATGCGGTAGATTTCTATTTTTTAAATTAATTTTAATATCCGCTATAAAATACTGGTTTCGAAATTTAAAAATGCATAAGCAGCGATTGCCTAAAAAAACATACAATATGTTGTTTCATTTTGATAATATGGGCTATACCACATAGGCGTCAAAAAAGAGAAGAAATTTGCTATTTTCCTGCGGATTTGGCTATGTGTGGATAAATCAAGGGGTAGGAAATATATGTTCATAAGTGTATTTCGTCAAAAACTTATAGATATGTTTAATCAAAACTGGAAATCCTCACTGAAAGATAGCTCAAGGTATGATGCTTATAGATCTTTTATAAGTCATTTTGAACCAGAAAAATACTTAACTTCTTTAACATAAAAACATTAAGAAATGCATTTATAAGACTTGATCTTACCGGTATTGTTGTCAATTCCTGAAGATATGATTCAAACCACGACAATAACGATTTTGTCAATTCTGTAAATCGCAGGTCGAGGACGAGTACTATATCCTTTTCATATGTGATGAATATATATGTACAGATTTGCGAAAATTGTACATAGAAAAATATTTTCATGCTGATAACAATGACCTGTCTTTTGTCTATGTTATGACCTCGAAGCAATAGCTAGTACACAAAAATCTAGCTCTGTTTCTCAAACATACACTAGTTAAAAGACAACGGTTAACCAGTTTATGAACTAATGTATACATTTATAACATCTAATTTTATTGTAATGGCCATACTTTATTCAACCTGTAACTCTGTATATGGGCTGGAGGCCTTGAATACAATAAAGCTTTCTTTCTTTTTTTATTTTCCTATTTACAACCACTGAATCTGAAGTCTGGGGCTTTAAGAAATCAGCAGTCATTGAACGTGTACATCTGAAATTCTGCACCCTTACCGTGCGTCCCCCGGAAATATCCGGGTCAGGCTTTTAGCCTGACCCGGATATTTCCGTGAGCCACATGGACAAACAGGTGACGATGTTGAGTGAGGAACTAATTGCGATTAAATATTCCGAGACATGCCACTCGTGATAACTTCTTCAAAACTATGCCGCACGGTAAGGGTTAAAATCATCGTATGTGATTTTTGAAACGATGTCCTGTGGAGTTGTTTTTATACCCCCGACTGAAAAGTCGGGGGTATATAGTTATACCAA
>JAULCD010567925.1:0-14112 GCA_032361085.1 Calliostoma canaliculatum | reverse complement strand
TTTTCATCAATTTGAGGTCGAAACTAGATGGTATATATATATATATTTATTTATTTATTTATCCAGAAACAACGGTGTTTAAGCAGTGTTTATGAGAAAAAATCATTTCATCTAGTGGTAAGTTGCATACAAAGAAATAAAATTACCAAGACCTACTTTAAAACAACTCAGTAATATAGTGTATCCCATTCCTTTCGCTAAGTAAAAATGTGTTACATTATTTGTTTGCATTTCTAAATCAAAGCTATCAGCGATATCCCGCCTTTTAACTCTAGAGAAATAGGATTAAAATTATATTTAAAAAGGTAAAGAACTTGAACAGTCATCTTTCAAATCTCAACCCAGTCACGAGGACATCATACAATCACGTAGTTGTAAAGCATTCCATTGAGCCACTGGTTTAAGTTTGCTCATGTCAGAAAATGTTACAAGCTGTGCACTTTTCAAAGAAAATTATCATGTTTACAACAACTTTACGCATTTCTGAACTAAAACCCTTGACTGAAAATAAATTGTTTACGGTTGCTTTGTGGAATGGTACCTGGAACCTATCAGACGAACACAAAAACACCTTTAGGGAAGCAAAGCCTAAACATAGAACACCACAGGCGTGTTCAGTTCAGCCGCAGTTGGCGTAAATCCTACACCCGGGCATTTTGGGCACAGACCAACCAGTTATTGCAATACCATAAAGGATAAAAGAGTGTCAATGTTGTTATGTTTTGATCTGACATAGCGCAGTTTTAAGCCCACACTTACAGGTCCCCGTTTCATAAAGACGGCATAACTTTACGACATCGTAAACCAAATCACTGTGTTAATGGATTTGATCTACAAATGCAAAAAAACGTTGTAAACTGCGCACTTTCCAAAGAAAAACATGTTTTTCTTTGAAAAGTGCACAGTTTACAACGAGTTTTTGCACTTTTAAACCAAATCCATTAACTTAGTGGTAAATTTATGATCTTTGTGAAACGGGGGCTCACATTGCTACTGATCTGGTAAAGCATTGTACACAACAAAATGTCAATAATTACCTGCTTAAGAGTTTACACCCACACGCCGTCGCTAAGTAAACAAAATTAATACATGTTTACTTATAAACGCCACTGAAAAAAGTTTACTTTCGTTCTCAATCCAATATAGCAAGCTTAACAAATCTGAAATATGAGTGGTTTTATGTGGGAACTTTCAAAGGTGTTTTATTACCATGTATAGTAATTTCGAGTAAACACAACACAGGACAAATTAATGTCGTTTACTTAACATTATGGTTGTAAACTATCATTGAGTCATTCTGTTAAAAAACCAAACGCAAAGCATCCTGGGTAACTCCAGGGCAAATGCTCTGGGAACACAGGTAACTTTTTTGTCAATCTGAAAGTTGCTTTGTATCGTCACTATCATCCAATTAAACGCTTAGCACCGCAATCCCTATGCAACCTATAACCAATGATAATCGTTTTTTTCAAAATTTTGATCTCAATACGTATTCAACGTGCCCGTAACATACTTTTAAAACAAAGACGCGTCATTGCATTGGACAGCTATATTTACCGACACGTAATGCAAATCAACAGAAAGCTTACCCGTGTTCCCAGGGCTAATATAACGTAGTGACAAGCGCAGAGCATATGCCATAGAGTTACCTAGGATGAACGCAAAGGTGACTTTGAAATCAGGATTTATAAATGTCGTTATCCGTGACTACAGAAGTACAAGTACAAGACCGCGAGTGACAACCCTAAATACGTAAACAAGGAATATTCTGTCAACAAGCAAATGCTTTATGTTCATATGAAAACTAGCTCTAACAAAGAATACATGTAACTTGATTAAGAAATCGCAAAAGCCACAGTTAACACGTTGTGTTAAAAGGGACTTTTTAGAGAGGACTTTCTGCAGTTAACCCTTGAATGATTTGATATGATCCTTGTTCCATTTAATTAATCTCCTTTCTACCCAAACGTTGTCCAGAATGTCCTTATTTATTAAGTGAGTGGGTTATTGTTTTGTGCAAAACAATAACTCACTGACTTACCCACTCACTGACTAATACATTCAAGAATAGTCTGGACCTTACTACCGGCAAAATACTCAAAAAAGGATTATCAATATATTATGTGGAAATATGGTGCAGCATTACAGAGGTGCAATGTTGTTTATTTATTGATTGATTAGAACTTTTTACATTTAAGCGTTCTGCTTGCAGATAATAGTGCTTACCATGCTTTGGGATATAGTGAAAAGTATTGTTTATTTTGTTGTAATGAACATGTCACTGTTACTGTTCTGGTGTTTGTAACATTTTAAAAAACATTCCGATATTTTGTTATAGTGATGAACAAAATTATTTGCTCTGTTGGTGTACAACGATATTAAGTGGGTGAATAGTTTTTGGTAAAAAATACTAACATATACATATAACAAAGTAAAAGTGTGGATTTGTTTTACAAAATCTTAATGTTTTGAGAACTTTGTTGAACCGGACCCAGTTATTTAATTAATTTAAGTCCTCGACTCTATGTCATTGAGTCATTGGATTACAAAAACCAAACGCAAAACATCCTGGGTAACTTCAGGGCAAATGCTCTCCGATAGTCACTACGTTATATTAGATCTGGGAACACGGGTAACCTTTTTGTCAATCTGGAAGTTGCTTTTTATTGTCACTACCATCCAATGAAACGCTTAGCACAGCAATCCCTATGCAACCTAAACCAATGAAAATCGTTATTTCAAAAGTTTGATCTCAATACATATTCAACGTGCCCGTAACAGAATTTTAAAACAAAGACGCGTCTTTTCATTAAACGCTATTTTTACCGACACGTAATGCAAACGACAGAAAGCTTACCTGTGTTCCCAGTGACTAGCGCAAAGCATTGTGCCCTGGAGTTGCTCAGGATGAACACAAAGGTAACATTGATATCAGCTTTTATAAATGTCGTTATCGGTGACTACAGAAGTACAAGTACAAGACCGCGATGTGATGTCGCCTACCGATTGTGCTGGTATGTGTTGACAAATGTTAAAACTCTAAATACGTAAACAAGGAATATGCTGTCCACAAGCATGTTCTTTATGTTCACATAAAACCTTGCGCTAACAAGGAAAAAATGTCTCTTGATTAAGAAATCGCAACAGCCACAATTAACACGTTGTGTTAGAGAGGACTTTCTGCAGCGAACCCTTGAATGATTTGACACATCCTTGTTCCATTGGATTCCCTTTCTACCCAAACGCTGTGCAGAAGGTCCTTATTTATTGAGTAAGTGAGCGAGTTATTGCTTTGCACAAAACAATAACTCACTGGCTTACTCACTCACTAACTAATACACTCAAGAATAGTCTGGACCTGAGTACTGGAATAATACTCAAAAAGGATTACATCAATATCAATAAATTGTGTGAAAATATGGTGCAGCATTACAGAAGTGCATTGCGTGTTTACTCATTGATTGATTGGAATTGTTTATAGTTAAGCTTTTGCTCCTTGCAGATAATAGTGCTTACACCGCGTTTTGGTATATAGTAAAAAGTATCGTTTACTTTGTTGTAGTTAACATGTTTCTGTTACTGTTCTGGTGTTTGTTACATTTTAAAAAAGCATTCTGATATTTTGTTATAGTGATGAACAAAAGTATTTGCTCTGTTGGCGTACAACGATATTAAGTGGGTTAATAGATTTGGTAAAAAATACTAAC
Organism: Calliostoma canaliculatum; assembly: GCA_032361085.1. Lineage (NCBI taxonomy): Eukaryota > Metazoa > Mollusca > Gastropoda > Trochida > Calliostomatidae > Calliostoma > Calliostoma canaliculatum. Next base: position 10,405 of record JAULCD010567925.1, on the reverse strand, counting down.
ATATACATATAACAAAGAAAAAGTGTGGATTTGTTTTACAAATTCTTAATGTTTTGAGAACTTTGTTAAACCGGACCCAGTTATTTATTAAAAAAACACTTGATTACAATGTAAAACAAATATAGTGTTACTTGGTCGTTGCCGTTAAGTACGTGTACTGTCAAGTTCGGAAACTGGGGACACAGTTTTCTTTGCATTCGTGTCGTGGTGACGGATACTGACATTATTGGAGATTGTGCAATTGACTCTGAACTCAAGTTAAGTACATGTTGATAATAGCTACTGCTCAAGGGCGAAAAGTGACCTTCACTAAAGTGTAACCTACAGCAATATGTTATATATGACAAGCCTATTACGAATACCAATAACTTCGTTTATGGCTTACTCGACGTTTCTTGGCTCCCTTGACTCTTATATATTAGAATTATTTGGTAAGCCAGAGCTATTAATCACATAGGGGTTCAACGAATATGCGACTTAACAGTATAATTTTGACAGGCTTCGTTCTGGCTCTGAACTGAACGTCATTGACAATCTGGCCAAAAACAACATCAATTCATGGCAAGATAAAGAGAAGGCATTAAAAGTCAGACAATTACATTTCATCCAGAATAATGAATAAAAGGCAAACACTTTATTACATGCGACAACATAATAACAGATAATAACTGGGTAACACGCAGACTCGCAAGTTTATCGATGCATTCGATATTTTGCAGGCCCCATACCATTCTACGTTCATGTTATTGTGTATAATTGCACAGAATAAGTCTTTCAAGGTCAGAGGCTCACTGTTAACCACATACTTATTTAAAACGTACATTTCAATGATGTATGCATTTTGTAAACAGAATATAACAAAGTTGCTTATGGGTGTCAACCTCTATACTATTTTGTTGCGACCTTTTGGTGTAGATGTTAACACCATTAATAAGCATTCATGCATTAACGCGTACATATTGCAAAACATACTTATGACTGTCAACTTCTTTATTGTCTTGGTGGGAAACTTCGCACAAAAACAACAAAGGAATTGACAACCAAAAGTAACATTGATATATGTACGTGTTAAAAGGTAACAATTAAATTAATAACTAATTGTAAACTTTTTAAAAAACTTAACAACGCAACTGGTATAACTCACCAAAACATATCCATAACTATGTGGTTGTAAATAATTTTGTTGTATCACCGTCGTGATTAATGTTGTCTTTCAGTTGTGTTTATTATAATAGAAACCATGTGTGGACAGAAAATACATGTAGAAACACATACTCGACACATCGAATATAGTATGACTGTGTTTCTTTAATTAATCTTTATCCAAATTGGGATCTCTACACTAGCACATCTGATGTGACGCAATTTGTCAATTAACTGGAAGAAAAACAAATCTATTTTGACAATGGATAGAACAAACGATGACATTCACAGGTATAATTATACCTGTGAGTAATAGATAACCAATTAAACGTGAGCCAGTGAGTTGTTGTTTACAGCAACTAGTGCGATAAAAAAAAGTAAAGCGCCCAAAACTGAATGTAACATTTAGAATGCCAATATTTGTTTTGTAAAGTGTTTGCAGTTTACCGTTTTTGTAGAACTTGTAAACCAGTTTTACTTTTCCAATGTTGGTCTGAGTGAACCTTTACCACAACAGGAATGAACTCATTAATCGTTTTTACAAACGAACTCTATTTTGTCAATGCTGAATAAACAGTCAATTTGATTAGAAAGTCTTAAACCAAGGATTATGTACTATATATACACATTATAAGTCGTTTGGTAAAGATATTAATTATCATAATAATAAAGTTTTGAATCGTTGTCTATAATCCTCTGAAGGTCAAGGTCAATAAGTACCAAATAGGCATTTGAAAAACCTATCCTAATAGACTGTGTTGGAAAGGGCTCAGGATAGGTTATTAGCAGCAATAGGTTCGACTACAATCAGTTCGGCACTCAAAGAATTGACGTTTTATTACTTTTTGTCAGGATTAATTTGCTACCCCATTAGCTAATCAATCTTTGAACATTTTATTGACATGTTAATATACATGGTGTATGCTTTTTTGTTAGCCACATTCGGATCATAGTGAAGGTCAAAGTCATCGGTGTTCACAACTATTTCAACCAACAGAATAACCCTTACCGTGCGGCTCACGAAAATATCCGGGTGAGGCTATTAGCAGACAGAGAGGCTGCGATGTTGAGTGAGGCACTAATTGGGATAGGCTAAACCTTAACAAACTCCAAACACGCCACTTGGGATCAATTTTTCAAAAACTATGTAAGGGTTAAGAAACAATTTAACACACAATCATGTAAGTGCATTGTACAAAATCAAGATTAAGTACCCACCTGTTTAATATTACTAATATCAAGATTAAGTACCCATCTGTTTAACGTTACTAGAAACATCAAGATAATGATTGCAATAGGTTAACTGTATAATACTTGTTATTTTGAAAAAAAATGAAGGTTTTTAAATTGTTCACAGTTAAACATTAAGCGTGTAGATATATCATTTCATAGTTCTATACATATGTTTGTTCTAAGTACTTAAGAACTTAGGTAATGCATTTTTGGCTGCTGTATATATTAGAAGTATGATGTAGTGTTATTACACGTTCGCAACCTTTTGAAAAGTGATTGTGTCAAAGACTTCAAGTTTGACTCAACCCTGATGTAAACTGTGTGCCTAGGTCACACCTCGTCTTGCTGTTACACTTCAATATTTACAAAGCATCATAATGGCACACAGTTTAATCCTGAATTGCATACAAAATCAGTACAAACTATTTTAGAGAACAAACAATGAAAAGCCGTGTAACACATTGCTTAAGCCTATTGTATGTGTACCGTTCTGTTTAAACTGTTGTAGTAGTCTTCATTTGCACTGATAAGATTGTTGGGAAATAGTGGACGAGGTGTAGTTTTGCCATAAACGTAATCATACAAGAAATTACCTTGAGTAAAGTTACCTCTTAGAAATGAAGACATAACCAGCTGGCAATTGCATACAATACAGTAGTTTGAGTCTAGAAGAAGGATCATGTTTACTAAGTTAGTGGGATCGGTTTACAAATTTAAAAACAAGCACTGAGAATTAAAAATAGTTGTTTGGTAATGCAGAGTTTCCAGCTAGTTTGGACTTGTAACACAAACACATTAGCCTAGTGCTGTTGCACGTGTTGCACCCTAACAGTTGAACCCTAACACTGGTGAGCCCCCTGTGCTGTTGAAAACCTGTCCTGTTGTAATGTGTTTAAAAGAGCTCCTGAAGGAGCTCTTTAAACACATTACCACAGGGTAGGTTTTCAACAGCTTATTTGGTTTGGGGTTTAGACACCATAATAGATAAATGTGGAGCTCACCCACTTTAAGGGTTAGCATACATCAGCTAATGAAAACAATGGTTCATGCACACAAAGTGGAATAATGTGTAAAGTGCATTATGAAAAGGTTGCATGTGGTTTATTGTTCTCATCAGTTGATGGCATGTCTGTGCTTCATTGAGAAAACCTCATGGTAGCAGACTTCAACCAGATTTCTTACCTAATCAAACAATATTTTTATAAAATATTATCCAAGAGTATTTTGCTCTACAGCTCCTATTGAACATCAAAGATTCCATCTTTGATAAAAATAGATACGTTTTAAGAGTATTACTTCTCACCTTTCTTGAAAGTTGGAAGATTACAAACTACGTGACACAAAACATGTGAATAACAGATAAAAGAAACATTACAAACAAAAAAGTGTTATTTTGGTAATACTTCAATTTGAATATGTTTCCGTTTCAAGAATATTACAAAAAAGACTGTTATTGACATGTGGAAGTGTACAAAACTCGTATTGCAAAACACCAACGCTTTGAAACCAATAAGTGATTCAAACAAAACAGGTTTAAAAAACAAACATTGAATTGCCAAAATTGCCACTATTTCGACAAAGGATAACGACAGTATTTTTGTCAACTGTAAAAATAACATGGTTGCTGCGGCACCCAAGCTTGTGTATTTTAGGTTTCAGTCATTTAGTACATCAGCAATAATTGTAAGTTAAGCCACCTTTTTAATTTTGTGAGTGTTGAAACCGAAATAGTCACAAATAGGAAACTTGTCCACTGGACAATATCAGCGTAGTTGATTGGTTTTGTCAGGTATGGTCTTGATTACATTTTCCTCAAGCAGAATATTAGCGTTGGTGCTTAAAAATACAATAGTCAGACTGATTATTTTCGACGTGCGCAGATTGTCTCCTGTTCCTACTCGACATTGTGTTGACTCAATAACATACATTCTATGCGTGTGTACTATCACATATTGTAGGCTGTAAGTGATGTTTAACATACATTCTATGCGTGTGTACTATCACATATTGTAGGCTGTAGGTGATGTTTTAAAGTTTGTTACTGATTCACTGCATCATAAGTTGCAATAACATAAATCAGTTTGATTTCATTCTCTTTTAGTGTCAAGCTTAATGGATTTTTTTTCTAATTTAATGTCCAAATTCCATTTGAAATAGGCTGTTGAAAACCAGTCTGGAGCTCTTTTAAACACAAAATCATAGACGGTTTCCATTTCTATTAACATTAGTTTGGCACTTAAAGGGTTAACGTAGTATTGCTGCTCTATTTAAACATCTGTTCTTTCACTACTGCTTAACTATTCTGTTAATATTAACACGGGGCATCTTACAAAGGATATAGACAGGTTCGTCTTTTATATTTAATTTTGAAAAAAATGTACATAAACAACATATGTTTGCATGTTTTTGAAAGCTTAGTTTTTGTTACCAGTCCAGAGGGGAAAACATTCAATACTCTTAAAAATCCTGAACAGAATTAGTTGATCTGCGGCTTCATGGAGCACGTCCGAAGGTGTTTCAAACAGACATTTGCAAATTTGCAACTGTCCCCTAAATAAAGTTTAAGATCCCGACAAATAACACTGAACAAAACAAATAACACTGAACAAAACAAATAACACTGCGCTAAAATATATATTTTAGAGGGTACATGATCTTTTAAGCATTTGCAAATCAAACCATTATGTCCCATGACAGATGTCACATTCAGCGATAAAACTTGCTTACTCAACAAGGCAGTATGCGAGACATACACTTGTCTTTTTTCCACTCTAGCTTCGTCGTAGCTCAACACAATAAAAACATAACGTGATAAGGAGACGATTAAATGCCAGACAACAATCCAATATTTCACACAGGATAGTCAGAAAAGGTCACAGACAGTTTATAAAAAGTTGATAATGGCATACAAAAACTTTGTAATATGCTGACCGACAATTTTATGACTTATTGAAAGCCTTATAATGCGTTATTAGTGTGTCCAATTGGAAAGTATTCTACTTTTTATGCAAGACAAAGCTGTAAGTAATGTGTTATCTGAAAATCCTTTGACAAACTGTTTGTAAATGCTGAAACGATATCGATTGTGAAGCACACTTTAAAACAAAAATCGCATTGACAATGATACATTCTAAACATTAATCAAATCGTGTTGTCTGCTGTCATCATATAAAATGATCTTCTCGTAATAAAACTATTATTCGTTGAAGAGTACAAGACGGTTTTCTATCAACTAGTAGACTGTTGTTTTGTACATAGAAAGAGAATAATGACCAGCTACACTTCAAACTTATAATTGCAATCAAGTTTGTTAAGTTTGAATGATCCCATGCAGTAAATAAAATGTCATTTAGTAACTGACGTTCAATAACAAAAACATGTTTGGGATACATACTGGCAACACCTATCTTAACAACCTAGCTAAGGTTATGTTGTGGTTCCGATTACCCGACCTATGGGTGCCGACCCTATGTTTTTATTATCACACTGACAAAAATGAACACTGTATCATCTACTGCAGCTAAAAACCTATTTTATCTTTAAAAGCATTAAAGTGCTAAACACAACATTTGCTCATTTTAGTTTTTTTTAAATTATAGCTGATACAGGCTGTTGAAAACCTATCATGTGATAATTTGTTTAAAAGAGCTCCTGCAGGAGCTCTTTTAAAAAACAATTACCACAGGTTTCAACAGCACAAGGTGGTCACAGTTTTTAGGCTGGCTGAAATTTTACTTAACACTTTAAGGGTTAAAATTTGATTAATATTTGACAATATTTCGATTAAAAAGTGAAATTTCCGACCTACCTAGCCTAAATTTTAAAGACATGTTATCGGAAACACAACATTGTTTTTGTTTGGCCTAATCGAAGTGTTATTCTTGTTATGCTTCACTGGAGAGTTGTTTTTAAGTCAAGTTGGCAACGATTCATAAACCATTTTAATTGGTCGTGCAATACAATCACAGCATACACCAGGGTCTTGTTCCACAAAATTATCATGAGGCCAAGGCGTCACTTTAAACTTTTGTCTCTACACTATCGCAATTCAAGACATCTTGGAATCACGACACCTTTTTGAATCAATTATTAAAATACTGATTTGTTAATTTGTCACTTTTTGAAAAGTAGTATTTCAGCTATGGTGGAGTGAAACGTCAGACAATAAACCCATTAACGTAACAATACATAAGCGAAGCAAATGCAGTGTGAGCATACTTGTCACATATAATAACTGGTTACCACGCACACTGGCGTTTGACATATTGCAGGCCTTTCAAAATTCAAAGGCGTTGACTCTGTGTCTAATTGTAAACTGCGAGTTACTGACATACCGCGGCTGATATACAGCCCCATTACTTGCAGTGTGGCCGTGTGGAATTGAATCAAAACAAGCATCATGTTGTGATAACGATAAACATTGTAAAAACAACAATCACATTTAAATCAGTTCATGAAGATGTACATGACGATGGCGTGTTTAAGTAGTATATAGAAGCGGCGAGAAACTGACAAATCGGTTTCTTATGGATTAACACATCTTTATTTTGGAAATACGGGTGTTTCGGTGTGAACACTAACACCGTTTTCAAGCAGACAACCGGGTTAGTTTAGATATTACCCAAAACGTCATGTATTTTTTAAAAATAGATAAGTCATATTTGAAATCTGTTTGTCTGTGCATAATGATGACTGGTGACAATGTACTACTACACATCTTCAAGTCGTTGTTTTTGTGTTTGTAACTAAAAAATAGATGTGACAAAACTTTATGGATGATCAACTTCTTTATTGCACAATATTAACGTTTCACTAACGTACAATAAAGAAGTTGATCACCCGTAACAGTTTATTGCATTCTGTTTCAATTTGTTTTTGTAAATTCATGTTGAGACACATATGTTAACAGTATAAGAAGCTTTACCAAAATGTTGCGTCTAAGCACAATAAAGAAGTTGTTATCCATAAAAGTTAGTCTCCTGTTTTACGATCAGAGGAACATTAAAGCATATGTTCAATTTGGGCGTTGATCCGTCATGTGTTGTTCCAATAATTGTAAATATTCAATTCGATAACCATGCTCTTGCCACACGTTTAGTCTCACTGTGCTCAATGTGTTCAGCACATTCAACACAACCCCATCGAGTCACTACCCTGGCCTGCCAGACATTAATCCTGTCGAGCATTCCTGGGACACTTTGGGACCTAGGGTAAAAGCAAGGGGTGCATAACAGCGAGCTTAAAGCTCTGGTATGGAATCGTCATTTTTGGCCAGCATGGGTGTGTTAAGTGTACAGTATCATGGTACTAAATTAACGCACTATTGTGAAAATCTCTAGTATTGAAGCCGTAACAAACTTTAAGGGCGAGAATAAAAGTAAAACATGAAAAAATGTAAATATAATCGACGCAGTAATCGAGGCGCAACATCAACATCTGCATGACCCATTGTGCACCGTGTTAGTTTGGTTGGGGGAGTATTTCCTACGTGTGTAAACTTGTCACAAAATAACAAACACAAATTCAGTGCTAACTCTCCATGTTTCACAACAAATGTTTCAAACAAAGAATGTACACAGTTTTCAGTAAGTTTGTCATTTTAAAATCAGCTCTATTTGTTTTGTAAGGGCACAGTTAAAACACATATCTCTGTATTACGCCTGTCGTGTATATACTTCATTTTTGTCTGCCTCTACATTGGGTTTCAAACAAATACCAAAGTCGTTATAAAACAATTTCGAACAAAATAATTATTTTCAAGACAAACTAAAAAATAATTTCTTCTCAACCTGTTATAAAATTTAGAAATTCAGCACGTTTTGTACGCGTGGTATCGACATGTTTTACCTTAAAATAAATTCTTACAACACTCATCATTGTTGATCTTATATTTTTTATACATGGGACTTTTGAAAATCGTCTTAACACTTTTAGTACCAAACAGAGTTTGGTATGTCGAGAATTGACTACTCTGTACTGTTGAAAGTCTGTCAGAGCTCTTTGTGACAAATTGTCACAGGACAGGTTTTCAACAACCTAATTATTTTGGAATTTAGACACTAGAAATGATAAATGTTGAGCTTGGCACCTAATGGGTTACCCCCAATAAAAACTCAGGCTTCTTATCTAACACAATTCCATCTCGTGTGTGAGCACCACGCGATTCCAGTGCATAAATCTTACGTGATTATTTTTGACCTCTTCAAGGAAAAGTAAAACCAGTAAGGTTTGTTTCAACTGTTTGGATGTCAAGTGCTAGAACTCAAGCCAGTGGGATCACAAGCACTAGAAAAAATGTATAGAAATTATGTAGCGTTTTTGGGGGGGTTTGATGAGATTTCTTTGGAAACCCCTCCCAAATACGCTAACTAATTTCTATACATTTTTTTCCAGTGAAGGTCGCTTGCGTGAAGACTAACGTAATCATAAATAAAGAATTACCCCGAGTAAAGTTACCTCTGAGGAATGAAGACATAAACTATTGTATTGTATGCAATTACCAGCTGGTTGAGTCTTGAAGAAGGGCCAAGTCAGTGGGATCGGTTTACGCGAATTTAAAAACAAACACTGTGAATTGAAAATAGTTGTTTGGTAATGTAAAGTGTATACCTATTTTGGACTTGTAACACAAACACATGGGCCTAGTATAAAAAGATTGATGTTGCACGAGTTGAACCCTAAGAGTGGTGAATAGATTCCAGGTCTTCAAACTGTGACCACCCTGTGCTGTTGAAAACATATCCTGTGGTACTGTGTTTAAAAGAGCTCCTGAAGGAGCTCTTTTAAACACATTACCACAGGGTAGGTTTTCCACAGTTTATTTTGTTTGGAGTTTAGAAACCATAATGAATAAATCTTGAGCTCAGCACTTTAAGGGTTAGCATACATCAGCTAATGAAGACAATGGTTCACGCACACAATGTGGAATAATGTGTAAAGTGCATTATGAAAATATTGCAGGTGGTTTATTGTTCTTATCAGTTTATGGCATGTATTTGCTTCATTAATACAACACCATGGTAGTAGACTTGAAGCAGTCTTCTAAATTAAATCAAACTATATTTATATAAAATATTACCTTAGATTATTTTGCTCTACAAGTTCTATTGAACATCAACGCTTCCACCTTTAATCAAAATAGATACGTTTTAAGAGTATTATTTTTAATCAACCTTTTTGGAAGTTGGTACTTTACAAACTATGTGACACAAAACATATTAATAACAGACCAAACAACATTACAAACAAAAAAGTGTTATTTTGGTAGTGTTTCAATTTGAATGTGTTCAGTTTCAAGAGTATTACAAAAATTGACATGTGGAAGTGTACAAAAGAAAAGTGTACTGCAAAACACCAACACGTTGTAACCGAGAAGTGATTTAAACAAAACAAGTTTTAAAAAAAACAAGCATTGTTTTGCCAAAACAGGCAATATTTTGATAACAGATAATGACAATATTTCTGTCAACTGTAAACATACTGCGGCACATAGGCTTATGTATTTTAGGATTCAAGTATTTGGTACATCAGCAAAGATTGTCAGTTATGCCACCTTTGTTGAATTGATGCGAGTGTTGTAACCGAAATAGTCACAAATAGAAAACTTGTCCACTGGAAAGTATCAGCGTAGGTAATTAGTTTTGTCAGGTAATGTCTGTTTTATATTATATTACTCAAGCAGAATCATAGCATTGGTGCTTAGAAATACAAAGGCCAGAGTGATTATTATCGACGTGCGTAGATTGTCTCCTGTTCCTACTCGACATTGTGTTAACCGAATAACATACATTCTATGCGTGTACACTATGACATGCTGCCAGTTGTAGGTGATGTTTTAAAGTTTGTTTTTGATTCACTGCGTCATAAGATGCAATAAAATAAATCAGTGCGATTACATTTTTATTAACTATTTGAGTGCCAAGCTCATCGTTGTTTTTTTTTAAATCTAATGTCCAAATTCCAATGTAAATAGGCTGTTACAAACCAGTGCTGTAGTAATTTGTTTAAAATAACTCCTGCTCGAGCTGTT
>JAULCD010567814.1:0-14112 GCA_032361085.1 Calliostoma canaliculatum | reverse complement strand
CAACTTATGATATATAGACAGTGGAGATGCAGCCTTGATATGAAAGGTATAGCAAAAATAAGGCTGCTGGCGACATATTCCCCCCCTTTAGAAAATGTTGTCCTCAACATTTCAAGAAGATAAAGCAATGAAAAGAAATCATTGCGAGAAGGATGTGCTGGATTATGATCTAATGAGAGATAAGTCATTAGATGAACTGATGAACAAAGTTTTTAAAATTAAAAATGAACATCACGGATTTCAATGTTACAAATACCATTGAAAAAAACAAAACAGGCTAACTATTTTTCTTGATCAACACATTAAAACTTTTGAATACACATATATACAAAGAACTACACAAACACTTCATCGGTTGTATGTTGTGTGTCCGCTGAAATTGAAAAGTTGGTGACCCAATCGCCACTATTCATCCAGGTTGGACGTCTCCTCTGTCGGGTAGGCCTCACCGACATTGGTCTGTCATCCTGAACATGGGCGGGAGGGGGTTCAACAGCGTTGAGAGGAGATACTGAGTCATCTGCAGGCTCCTCAGATAAACTGGGAGACGACGGTGAGGTCAAACCCTCTGGAATGGAACCTGCAAAAGAGATGCTATCAGTTATGGTAGCTGCTACTGGTGGATCTTGCAAATTTTCTGGCGATGAGTACACTGGAGCTAAATGCTGACTCTTTAGAGCTGTTTGGTGATCTTCTGAGTCTCCCTCTGAAACAAAAGATTCATGGGGAAGCTCGTATGAGTTTTGCTCAGCTGCCAGATAACTGGTTGGGTGATTATTGCCTGATACGAGAATATCAGACCAGGCATCTGAAACAAAAGCTCTTGACCTTGCCTCACTTCTAAGTGTTGGTAGCAGTAGAATTTCCTCTTCACTGTCTTCTTCTGACGCTCCTTCAGCAGCACGATATTCCTTAACTTGAAGGGAGGTAGATTTCTTGCTGCCTCTAGAGTTCCGTTGTGGTCGAATCCTGGGTGGATTTGGTGGAAGGGCAATTGCTTCAAGTGGCAGGAGCATGTTTCGATGGAGAGTCTTTACTGTCCCCTGGCCAATTTCTTGCTTCACACAGTAAACAGGGATTTCGGAGTTTGGTTGTTCTGTAATAATATAAACATCCCTGTTCCATTTGTCCGCAAGTTTGCTTCTTCCTGTCAGTCCAACCCGTCGGATCAACACTCTGTCACCAGTATGTAGATATGACTCCTTGACTTTCTTGTCATACTGGTGTTTGTGCCGTTGTCCTGCTTTCTGGGCTTCCTTCGAGGCAATGTTGTAAGCAAACCTGAGACGTTTCCTTAAGTTTTTCACATACTGGGTGTGGTTAGCTTGTCCTTCTCCGACCATTGTTCCCAGGAAAGCATCTACTGGTAGACGAGGATGTCTTCCGAACATGAGATAGAATGGGGTGAATCCTGTGCTCTCATGACGAGTTGCATTGTATGAATGTACAAGCGGTGATACATACGTCTTCCAGTCTGCTTTCTTTTCTTCATCTAGTGTGCCCAACATATTCATCAAAGTCTGGTTGAAACGTTCAGTCATACCATTTCCTTGTGGGTGATATGGCGTTGTTCTTGTTTTCTTAATCCCAGTAAGTCGGCACAACTCTTTGATGATGTTGCCTTCGAAGTTTCTTCCCTGGTCACTGTGGAGTTTCGCGGGGAATCCGTAGTGTACTAAAAAGTTGTCAAACAGTACCCTCGCCGTTGTCTTGGCTGATTGGTTGCGAGTAGGGATGGCTGTGGCATAACGGGTGAAATGATCTGTTATGACAAGGATGTTTTCATAGCCTCCCTTGGATTCCTCCAGTTTTAAATAGTCAAGGCAAACAAGTTCCATTGGCTGTGATGATTTGATGTTAACCAATCCAGCAGATTTCACAGTGGTTTTTGATTTGCGCCTGATGCAGTTTCCACAGTTCTTCACATATTTCTCGACCTCCTCGGACATTCCCGGCCAGAAGAATCTCGATCTGACTAGATTGAGAGTTCTGTCACGTCCTTGATGGCCGGAGTCGTCGTGAAGTGACCTAAGGATCGTAGGTATTTGGTCTTTGGGCAGTAGTAGTTGGTGTTCTATCCCGTCTGTATTCTTCAGTTGTCGATACAAAATACCATCTCTAAGGACTAACTTGTCCCACTCCTGGAGCAATTTTCTTACTGCTGGATCCTCCAGAGAGCGCTGACGAGAAGTAGGTTTGTGTCCTTGCTTGTAGAAGTGTAGGACACGTTGTATCGACTTGTCACCAAGTTGTTCTTGTATCCATGACAATGAAGATGGAGCCAGTGAAAGTACATCATCTGGGCATACGACGTCCATGTCACAGGAGAGGCTCTCAGCGGCAATACAAGATGTTTGATGCGCCTGGCAGATGGCCTTGATGACTGGTGGCTGTATATCTTGTCTGTTCTCTGAATAGTCAGGTCGCCTTGACAGTCCATCAGCATCCATGTTAGTTTTTCCAGCACGATAGGTGATAATAAAATCGTACACTGAGAGAGCAGCAAGCCATCTATGTCCTGTGGCATCAAGTTTGGCAGATGTTAAGACGTACGTCAGTGGATTATTGTCGGTCTTGACTTCAAACTTGTTCCCATACAGGTATTCATGGAACTTGTCAGTGAGTGCCCATTTTAGTGCTAAAAACTCCAACTTGTGGGCCGGATAGTTCCTTTCACTCTTTCTCAGTCCTCTGCTGGCATAAGCAATAACTCGCATCTGGTCGTCTTGCCTCTGGTACAAAACCGCTCCCAGTCCCTCTGTACTAGCGTCGGTGTGGACCTCAAAAGGACGAGAGTAGTCCGCATAACCTAATATGGGTGGGGTGATCAAGTGCTCGATCAAAGTGTCAAAAGCATGTTGTTGTTCTTGCTCCCACTTCCAGCTTGGATCCGGCTTTGAATTCTTCCTTTTCTTCTTTGGTTGTCCATTTAAAAGGTCATTCAGGGGTCGAGCAATACTGGCAAAGTTCTTAACAAAACGGCGGTAGTATCCTGTAAAACCAAGGAACTTCCTGACATCGTTTACGTCTTTGGGAACAGGCCAGTTCTTGAGTGCAGCAATCTTGTCTGGATCCGTTTCAATGCCGTGGCAAGATACTACATGTCCTAGATAAGTGACTCTATCCTTAAACAATTCACATTTGGATGGTTTTAGTTTTAACCCGTTGTCTTTCAAGCGTTGAAACACTGCTTCTAGCCGTTCCACATGTTCTTCAAATGTTCTGGAGAAGATTATGATGTCATCTAGATATATTAGACATTCTTTTAGATTCAAATCGCCCATGCAGTTCTCCATCAGTCGTTGGAATGTAGCTGGTGCATTGGTGAGTCCAAACGGCATTCTATTACATTCGTAGAATCCCAGTGGGCCTACGGAAAAAGCGGTCTTCTGCTTATCTTCTTCTTTCATTTCCACTTGCCAGTACCCAGAGCGTAGATCCAGCTTAGAGAACAAAGAGGATCCAGATAGACAATCCAGTGTTTCTTCTATCCTTGGGATTGAATAGGCATCCTTAACTGTCCGGGCATTGAGGCGGCGAAAATCTAGACAAAGTCTCAGAGACTTGTCCTTCTTCCGTACCAGTACAATATTTGATGAATAAGGGCTATGAGATTCTTTGATGGCACCACAGGCCAACATTTCATGAAGATGCTCTCTCACTTCTTCAAACATGCCGGGAGGTATACGTCGATGAGGTTCCTTAAAAGGGGTATCATCAGTAAGCTTGATGCCGTGTTTGACTGTAGTACTATGACCTAAATCCAAGACACTTCTCGACATGATGCAGTCCCACTTCCGGAGAAGAGAATAAGCTTGGTCCTTCTGTTGATCTGTGAGAGAGCTGTCTGCAAGGTCAATGGCAACAGTTGTAGCTGGGGTGACATCTTCCTTATGGTTGGTTCTGGTAGGCAGTGCATCGATAGGTACCTGGCTCAGCACACGTACTTGATGAAGTTGACAGAGTTTGGCTTTGGCCGGAATGGTGATGACTCTGGCTGAAAGATTGCAGACTTTGACTGGTATCCTGGATAATTTACCTCTTTTACCCACTTCAACTAGCCTTGGACAAACAGATAATCCTGTCTGTAGGTCGGTGTCTGAGTCATAATGTTCTGTGACAGCTGTAGATCTTCCTGGAGCATGTCTAACAAGTCCATAGATAGTCATCATCTGATTAGGATGGATACGGATTGGAGCTTTGTTGGTCGACTTGACTTGTCCAAGGATTCCACCAGTTTCTTGCGAGCGTAGAGCTGTTATCTATGGTGCTGGGATGTTGCAGTCAGTTGGAGTGAGTTACTGCAAGGCACATGTTTATTCTTGTAGTAAATACCATGCTTAACCTTTGACCACGCCAGGCTCTCACCAAGCAGCAAAACCGTTAGAGCTCTTTCACTCATGGGCAGATAAAGTCTACACTGATGAGGAGTAGCCAATAGGAGGCTAATTAGAAACCCATGGGTTTTTTTCAGTTTGCACTCCGGCCTTTAACTTTTTCTGTATTATATTCATCCCTTAATTTCATCTTTTCATATTTCATTTGTTTGTTTATTTCTGCCAATTTTGTTAAATATTAGTTAAATCGCCTCTTATTCTTCTCGTCGGCTCGTAGAGTCCATGTAATTTTCTTGCAGAATATTGCAATTCCTCAGTATCTCTTAATAGAGAGGTATTTATTGTTTTTAAAACTTTACTAATTTCTTTTTCAGCTTCACTAATCGGCATGGATTAAAAACTATCCATTTCAATTTGTTCTAATTCCACTGTGGCAGAAAGAGGTTTAGTTCTAAGATCAAAACCTAATATATTTTTTCAAACAAAAGTTGACAATTTATATAGTTTGTTCACAATAAAGATCTATGTAAGGATGTGCTTTTAACCTCAGCTTTCCTTCATCATCAAATTTAAATTCATCAAAATCTTTAAAGGGAATTTGTACACAAAAAAAGTGATTTTTGTTTCTTAAATTGCTAAAAATTAACTGCATAAAGTTAAAAATGTGCTTCTAAAAATATACAAAACCATAAAAAGTGTCTGACAAAGCACATTTTTTTTAAAATTTGGGATTTTTAAATGTCTTTTTTAACATGTTTGCCAAAAGCCGAAAACAGTCCATGGGTTTCTCCAGTTCATAACTCGTATCCAGTTCATAATTTTGAATCCTATTATTTTGATCCGGTGCTTAAAAGTCGCCCCAAAATTCAAACACTGACCGAAACATGTCAGACCAGCATGGTCATGGAGTGGACAAAAAGATACAATTGTTGAACAATGTTGCAAACACTTTATTAAGGCATTGGAGTTCAGGGTGACTCAGCTATTTTGTAACAACTATCTCATATGCAGTCAAATTCATCAAAGAACTCATGTTAAAGGTAAATGATTCTGATTAGTTAATGACGTCTTCAATGACGTGACAATAAAGGGAGGTAATAAGTGACGAACTTATGGAACGTTATTAAAATGTGATTTTTTAAAGAAAACTTAACTCTTTGAGAAACTTCAGAGAGCTATTTAGAGTGAAAGGAAAACGACAAACTATGACTAATACGCATAATCCTAGTGCTATTGAACCAGGTGAAATGCTTTAAATTCACTTTATCCACACCGGGTTGGTCAAGTTTACTTTTCTCTTTTGCTATATCCTGATCCTGGTCAATCGCGGTCAACTCAGCTAGATTATTCATATGTTCACCTCTCACGATCTGCATTGTCTTGTCTAAGCCCCGCAGCTCTCTTATTCTTTGCATCAAGTCATTGTCATCTAAGCGTAAACTAGGCCATGGCGTCATCTTATCCATTATTCGGTATTTATCATTTTGTCTAAAGATCCTACATTTTGAAGAGGTATGTTTTCAAGCGCAAACTCTGTATGTTGCACATCATTATATGTTTATTAAACAACGAATCATCCTCGTTGACATATTGAAGTAAAGTAAAGCAATATTATCATAATGGCATCAGCCGTTGTTATGATGGTTAGTGGTGCTATCATTAACGCTTTAGCCTTTTCTGGGTCTAACTATTTATTTAGCACTTTGGGCAAAGGGAACACACATGCAGAACAAAAACGCCATAAGACTGAAAAAAGAGTTACAAGCCACGCAAGTGAAATGGTCACAAAGACGTAGTCGACGTATTAATTGGATTAATGAAGAACTACAGAGACAAGGACACGCTAAGAGTAGCTTTCCAGACGTTGATGCTGCAATTCGCGAATACAGTTTAGTCATAGGAAAACAGTTACCACCACTCGAAAAAAGGACAGAACTTTTGGACTTTTATGTTCCATCCAGAAGGACAAAAGGTCACAAAAATACAGAGAAATAAAAAAAAATTGTTCTTGGTTTAGACGTGACAGGTCTTGTTGTATACAAGTGTCTTTAAATCGTGTCATGGGGAACTATAAGTTACTCCTCTCTCACAAATCCTCTTCGTGGACCATCCTGTAAATAGTATAAAATAGGCTCCCCTTCTTTCATAACAGCCCGAGTTATGCTGTACGTTTTAAGAGACCATATTGGATCTGTTGCTCGGTACCTCTGTCCTCCCTCGAGCTCACCGGGCTGATATAAATATCTTACAGTAACATCGGTGGAAAGCTTCTTTTCAGTTTTTTTTCTGGTTGCTGCAACCTTGGCGGATACCGATTTCATTTTTATAGCATCGGCGGGTTTCTTGCCAATCAGTCTAGTTACTTCTTTATTTAAAGCTGATATAACGGCTGGTGATCGTACTACCCACACCATTGATCTGGACTTTTCTGTCATTTTCATTTCAACTGCATACTGATGACCGAGCAGGCGCTCTGCTAGTGTACGATTAAATCTCTCAGCAATGGCTTGATCTTGGTGGGCGTCTTTTTCACCAACGTCATGCTTTGTCAGTAGTGTGGATACAGACCCCATGAATTTGCGTCTGGGATCTACTTGAAATACCTCGGCGATTTCAGAGGACTGCGTTCATAAATACCTTGCAGTGCCTTTGCCACCTCTGTTGAATTTTTCGTCGTTAATGGCTCGGCTTCTTTGTAATGACTAGCCACGTCTACTACAGTTAATTTAATAAAGCGCATTTATATGTTTTACGCCTTACCCTGTCGTGTGGGAGAAATAGGTTTGCCTAATAAACATCGTTAGGACCAGGTACATTAAATTTTTGTCTTGGAATATATTTTGGGGCTGATAAATATACCTGCCAGATGGCCTGCTTCATTAACCAATCTTTAGCAGTCTCATTCGACACCGTGGCGGCTACGGCAAGCTTTTGGATTGCAAAGACACCTTTCCAGTATCCACAGGGGCTATAGTACACTTTATCTATTTTTTTTTATTACATACAATGTTATTATTTAATATGTTTGTGTCCATCCCTTTTTCGGATATCCATCGCTTGAAGTCGAAGGGCGAGAGCGATACCTTATTCAGGTGCTGCCCGTAGATGCGATGATGCTCTGACCGCAAGACATCCATACCATAGCGGAAAGTCGTTTTTTTGAAGAGAGCTTCTTTGTACTGCTCGTGCCTAATGCACTTTCTTGATATTTTTGCTGCCTGTTTGAGGATAAAGTACATCTTAGGGCGCAAACCGATGTATTCAGCTATTGAACTTCCAGCACACGCATCCTTCATTTTACCCAGCACTTTCTTGTTCGCCATGCTGTGCAGTGGGTGGTCTTTTGGGTAGTCGGACGTATCATACAGGTCTGCATGTCTGACCATATCCTCGTACACATCCTCTGTCTGGATTTCCAGGAGCAGACTGTCTGTGTCGGTGTAGAGAAGGTCTCAGAGCTCTCCGTACTGGGATTTTAACTTGTTGTAATAGAAGTTGTACATCAGGTTTGGAGAGATCGAGGATGCTCATCCCAACATAAACAGGCCGGTTGAGAACCAGGAGGCTCGGCTCTTATGAACCTGGATGGCAGCAAGATCATCATCGAATATGTTGTCTTTGGCAAAGGTCGGTCTTGCTATCAAACGATGCAGCTTATCTTCATCATTCGGTTTCACATCCACCGCTTGCGGAGGTTTTCCATGATCTTGCCAAAGACCAAGATGTTCATGAGCTTATACAGGTCTTACTCAAAGTCGCTGGTGGCCATCTTTCGAAGCTCTGTGTTTATACAGATAAAGGCTTCCATCCAAGGGCTTTGATTAAATTTCAGGGCCTTGTGAATTTTTTAGGCACATTCCCAGTGATAAGTAAAGTTGTAGATTGCGGTAGTGCAGAACATAGCGTTCCTTGATGCGGAGGTTAGGTGCCAACTTCTCAACCTCGGTCTCACCAAGGAGATTGTGCTGGTACTTTGACATCCATGCAGTTCCTCTGGATACTCTAGATCTGCTTCCACAATATAACCCACTTGGCTGTCCACCGGTTTTCCACGGACTCGAGCTCCACCTTAATCTTCTTGAGCAGGGCGTCCTGTGAAAGCCCCAGACAGGTGTTATATTGAGCAGGGTCTAGACCGTATTGCCTTAGGCATGTCTTTCGGAAGGTTTCAAAGACATCTGCCAGGAGGAGGACATAGGACTAAGGTACGGTTGTAGAGATTGTGGTAGTTGCCAAGGGTTGTGCAGGTAAATCCCTTTCAGACCGTTAGCACGTGGGCGTAGTCATCCTCGTTGATGTGCGTTCTGAAAGTTTGCTGTAGAAGTCGTCCTTTTGAGGGAGAATAGGTTCTGTGAATTTTCCCCAGGTGTCCGTTGGGATATATACCTTTTCGCATTAAGAGATCTCTTCTCTGCTCGTTTGGTTCATGCTTGCTCATGATTTGGAAAGCCTCTGGAGGGTTGGCTGCAACCAGCTTGTCGAGAGATGCCAGCAGGAACTGTGCGCTGTCGATGAAGCAGAGCTGCCCCAGAGAGAAGGAGATGTACTTTTTCGTGTTGTTTGGAATGCAAGAGATGCATCCATACACCATGCTTATGGCCTGCATCAAGAGATGGGAGTCATAGTCTTGCAGGTTGTGGAAGACCAAGGGAACTGCAGTTGTTTTTGGACTCAGTCGCAACTTCAGGTTGCAGGCATTATGGGCTTCCCCTCTGTACTTTCCTGTTATGTGGCAGTGGCCGCGCAGTCTCCCTCGAGTGGCTTTTCACAGCCGTGACAGGCTGTTGCTGTGTTGTAGGCCTTCCAGTCCTCTTGTGTCATAGTTATGGCATTTGGATAGGCTAATATCGTCTTGATCTTACGCTCCTCTTCCTGCAGAGCATGAAGGAAACGCTCTACTGCATAAGGACCGCGGTATTCAACTGGCGGCTCTGTCCACCCATCGCACCGCACCACACCACAATACAATGTAGCAGGAACTGTAGGCCTCATGGTGTTGCGATTTGTGAGTGTTGCTACTTGTGGGATCCAGTCTGGGCCCTTGATCTTCGTAGTAAGAGCCTCAAGTTGCGTAGATAATGTAGGGGGTTATGATGATTCTGGAAGACCAGCTTGTTAGGAATTTGAGAGATGGGCATGGGTGTATCAATTCTTTCAATGGTAAGCCCATCATCTTGTGGGGTAATTTAGAGATTTTTTCAGGGTGTACAGGGTTGCGGGTAATTCTTATGACCAATATAATACATTTGTCATCCCTGTTTTTCGGGTTCACGCATGCCTTCTTATCCTTTACAGCTTTTGGAAGTTTTATGTATGACCCTCCTCTCATTGACTGGTATCTAGCGATGTTCAACCAAAGAGTTTCCACCCTAATCCCCTGAGTCCATTTCTCAAGAGTCTCTTGGATACTAGCGAAAGCTTGGTTAAGCGCACCATTGCTTTCCCTTTTCTGCATAAGGGTCTCCTGTTTGTAATGTAGGACAGGGTCTGTGAACTCATCAGTTCTATCCAGTCCGGCTTTTTCGAGCTTGACCACGCGCACCAGCTGAAACTTGATTTGCCGAGATCTCTTTCGTCTTCGAGCTTTTCCCTCGATTTTGGGGCAAACATTTGCTAGGAAAGCTCTTGGGTCTGTGTCCTTTGGGTACAACCATCTGCCAGCCTTGTAAGTAATTACCAATGGCCCATAGAGTTTGTGTGAAGGTTAGTTCCTTCCCTACAAACAGATCTTTTAGGTCCTCCTCATGTTCTGAGCTTAGGGCGTGGGTCGAATTCTTCCTTAATGGCCTTCCTTTTTCTTTCCTTCTTTTTGCAAGGTGGTGGAATAAGTCAGTATTTTCTAGTCTGTAAGGATTTTAGCAAACGCTCCTTGACTGCCTCGGGAATCGGCTTATCCAGGATGTTTTGAACTACATCGTGGAGAGGTGAATCGGGTATTTCTGCTAGTAGCTGCTCTATATATTGTTATCGGTATATGGTATGTAAAGTGTTTGTCTAAATGGAAGTTATATCATGGTTTGGTATGTACACGTTTTTTATTAAAAAAATAAGTCTGATAACCTTTAAAATAAATATTTAGGACTGGCTTAGATACCCGCGAATACTAGAAGCTTTTTTACCCATGTTGCTTTGTATTGAAGTTCCCTCATAACAAGGAATAAATGCGTCTTGCTGGTGTTCCACTTTAACGAACTTCTGTTGAGCGCGCTGTGCACCACAGGACTCGCATAGAATTGACTCAGACTGGGTCCCTATGCCACACCTCCGGCAGGGCTTTGGGATTGGAGAATTGCCATGTATATGTGCAAGGTGAATCTTACAGTACTCCTCGATACAGCTTTTACCGTAGTGCTATAGAGAGTGGACTAGGACACACCTACAGTTTCATTGTGGTATAGCATATCAACACTATTCTCTAAATGAAAGTTTAGCCCTCGTATAAAACTTGTATTTAAATATAAAATATCCATAGGTTATACAATATCAAAGATGGAACATTGGCCAAGCGTTGGTGACTTTCAAAAGTGAGAAAAAACATCCAAATGGAGAGACTTACCACTTGATATACCAGCTTGTAAAGATAAGCGATATTGACACAAGTCTTGGTAAAACTAAAATTATCACAGTTAAAAATGATAAAGGCGTTCAAAGAACCGTGTGGGCTCCACAGTGCTTAAAAACTCTTACTCCTACTTAGAATGCGGATACGTTTCTCCTGAACACGTTTCTCTCGCCGAAGGTAAAGTAATAAATACTTCTCGGTTGATACGCATGTCGTGCATCACTAAAGGTTATTGGAACCAATACAAGTTGGGGGTGGATCAGACTGAAATTTGGGTTGGGAGGTGTGGCATAAGGGTGGGGCACAAAGTGTCTCAGAACTCCCATTATGTATACTACTTAAAGTGCCATTGATATCACAAGTGTCAAGTTTAAGCAATAAACCTTTTCTGCCACACTTTATGAAAAGCCTTACTTACATCACACCGCTCCAATTTCTTAAACATAATCTAAACCATTGGCAATAAAATCATATACATGTATTAATTGATAAGCAGTACTATCTCCAGACATAAATCCGGATTGCAAATTTGTTAATAAATAGTTATCTCTGAATAAATTAAACACATATCTCAGTACACACTTTTTAAAAATCTTGGCCAGGCAGCACGTAAAGAGTTACTGGCCAGTAGTTTGAACACTTCACTTTTTATCCCCTGTCCGTGTAAATTCTTTTCTGGAGCATAACTCGAAAACTGTTCAATAATTATCAACAAAACTTTGCTAGCAGTGCCTTTGTGATTTTTTGTGATTTTTATTTTTCTCTGTTTCATGGAAACAGTTTAGACTTTGTCTCAAAAAGAGGTTTTCGGATCAGAACTTGTGAAAAAAAAAAACTTTAGTAGTTTTGTAACAAAACTTTGCATTCATATTTTACCATTGCAGGGGATATTGATGACACTGTCTTTTTGTTGTACTAATTATATATTAACCCTTACCGTGCGTCTAGCGTATTTTTACGAGATCAGCGACTTGTTTACAAGTCCGTTAATGAGTTCAGACAATATAAGAACTGTGAAACGGCAGCAGCGATAACAGTATACTGCACGGTAAGGGTTAATATTTTGTATAACTATCATGATCTAATCACAGTAAACAAAAATGTTGGAAAAGTTAAGATATATACCATTAATAGAAATTCGACAGTCGTAAGTGTTAAGCAAGTACATTTTTTAAAAACAACATTATCTTTGTTGTTAGTTTGATATTTTATTTTAAATTTGTTTTAGATCGATATTCACTGGGCAAGAAGTTTGACTATCTGCACAACACAATGGAAATCGATCACCAAACTTTGCTTCAGTGGCCGAAAGTGTTTCTGACTCGTCTTGACATCATCCAGCAGCGACACCGCTTCTTGCTGAGTGTTGGCCGCGCACAGTACGCCCCCACCAAAGAGAACTACGTGTCACTTAAAACCCTGGTCACTGGCACAGACAAGCAGTTTTGCTGGGGAGTGGCCAAGGTGTCCCTTTCACAATACAATAACTTCCTTAAATCAATATAACACTTGAAACAGGTTGTGGTGCGGTTTGCCAGAGGTGAATAGAACTTCTTTGCAAGATTTATTTTCATGGTGAAAAATAGGTTTTGAAATGGTAGATTCCATATTATTGATGCTTGTATCTTTTTCAAAAGTGCAGATGTTTCAATTTTGTTAATAGAACTACAATGTACCTGGGAGTGTTCTTGAAAGAACAAACTTTGTTTTGCAGTTGGACCTGTGCAAAATAAAAACACTTGGAAATAGCAAATATTTGTTTACATTTAGAAGCACTCTTTTTCTCCAAGGACAATGTAATAAAAGCACACCTTCTTTAAATATTTAAATCAAAACAACTTTGTTTTCACATTTTATTGTATACACAGGATGGGAAAAAGCAACACAATAGTTTACAAATATATGGTTAATAAGACATTAAGTCCTTGTTTTGACACCCACCCAAAAGCTCAATTTTTTATATTGGGTCCCAAAATCTTAATTAACTTGACTACATTATACCCATTTTAACACACCATGGTTATTTTGAATAGGAAGTTGCTTCATATTCAAATGATTTAGAATTTGCAGTTTGTACATTTTCTGACTTTGATGTCTTTTGGATCTGTTGGTTAGGCTCTACAGGTACACACCAATGTGGACAACTGCTTTAAACATAATTTTTTTTTATAAAATCCCTCTGGCATTTAACTGATTTACAAAGCCTAAACGCTCTGTGTTAATGAAGTTGTGGGCTACTGGTAGGTCAGGACATGATCACTTTTTGCGAACACCAGCTTTCATATCCTCAATGCTGCTGTGACCAATGGAATTTGTCCTTAATGAATTTAAATCATTCTCTGAACGTTTTAAACACATATGCTAAAACCTAATTTTGTAAAATGCATTTTTTGCCAAAAGCAACTAAATGACTTTGATGACCTTAATTTACTAAACAAGCCATATTTAAAATTTTAGATTTGTTGGACAGATTCCTGTTGATACAGATAAAAGCCCTGATTATGTCTTGCATGCATCTGCTCTAGATGTCGATAATGACAAATATCTCAGGTTTGTCCTTTTCGTCATGTATCTGCATGTTGGAGTAGGTGATTGCCTTCACTTCTGTACCCTGCAACATACGAATCAGATGATTTACTATAGATTACACCAAACAGCAGGTGAGACTGTAGATTACACCAAGCTGCAGGTGAGACTAGATTACACCTAGCAGCAGGTGAGACTGCAGATTACACCAAGCATCAGGTGAGACTGCAGATTACACCAAGCAGCAGGTGAGACTGCAGATTACACCTAGCAGCAGGTGAGACTGCAGATTACACCTAGCAGCAAGTGAGACTGCAGATTACACCTAGCAGCAGGTGAGACTACAGATTACACCAAGCTGCAGGTGAGACTGTAGATTACACCAAGCTGCAGGTGAGACTGCAGATTACATCTAGCAGCAGGTAATTCTTTATTTCTTTACTTTTTAATATGTACTTACTTGTGGATGCCTACATATGTCAAATGGTTCTCCATAGCTGAAATGTTAAAAAAATAAAAATTAAAAATCTCCTAAAACATGTCTGTTTAATGTCAGGTAGGCTTTTAGATGCTTTCACTTCTTGCAACTATAATAGTGTAAGTGTAACAGTTACTACTTATGTACAGTAGGAAATGCTAGAAAAACGATTATTGGCCTGTAAAAACAAATATGTCCGAAAGTAGATA
>JAULCD010567703.1:0-14114 GCA_032361085.1 Calliostoma canaliculatum | reverse complement strand
AAAAATCCCTTACAATTAACTTAGCCTAAAGTCGCTTTGAGGAACGGGGCCCTGAAGCTGGTTCGGATGTTGTGCCTTGTGAAAGTGCACAGTTTACAACGAATGTGTCATCTGTACACCGACTAGTGGTGTAACGACACATCGAACTATTGATTGATTGCGATTGCAAGTTGAAACTATCGATACTATTGGCGAAAGTTGGTCTTACTATTGATAGTTTCGATAGTTAATTTTTTGAGTACATTTAATTTTTTTACGAAATATAGAAACAACATTACTAGTTACATGAATAGCACTAGAAAAATTGTATAGAAATTATTCAGCGGTTTTTCATTGGTTTTCCGTAGGAAATATCATCAAACCAAGGAAAAACCGCTAAATAATTTCTATACATTTTTTTCAAGTGTAGTATCAGAAGGTTATTATTATTTTGATGGTCTTGGTCAAAATGTTGAAATAAATGCTGCTAAAGTTTGCTATAATTGCTAGTGAAAACCGTCACAATAGTATTGCAACAGTATCGCAATAGTAAGGCCACTATCGCAATAGTATCTCAATAGTTGTTTTCACTATCGCAATAGTATCGCAATAGTATCGCAATAGTATCGCAATAGTCAAAACTGCCCCAATAGTCACCCCTAACACTGACCCTCGGTCAAGTGTGTGCCAAC
Source organism: Calliostoma canaliculatum (assembly GCA_032361085.1). Classification (NCBI taxonomy): domain Eukaryota; kingdom Metazoa; phylum Mollusca; class Gastropoda; order Trochida; family Calliostomatidae; genus Calliostoma; species Calliostoma canaliculatum. The sequence continues at coordinate 13,443 of JAULCD010567703.1, read as the reverse complement.
AGCTATAAACCCACTGTTATACTCACAAGGTCAGCCAACATTTGTAAGATGGATTGCGGGGGTCAATTAGAAGCTCCCAAGATTGGGAATTAAATATATTTACAATACCAAAACATATCTGTAAACTAATAAATATAAACAAGAAAATCTTGTTTTTCATCCGATGTGTCAGTACCGGCATAAAATCAAAATATATCCCTGATTACACCCAGCGACATACGTGTGTCCACATCTCCGAGATTGACCCATTGTCATAAGGGACAATACAAGGATTTACTGCAAACCCGATTACTACGACATGTATATATCTCTGTCAGGGTCCCCCGTGAACTGAGCAGAACCAGAGGGGCAACCATGGCGATTCAGCTTATTTTCAAGCAGTGGGTGGCCAAGCATTGGCGTTAGGGTCCCATTACACAAAACCTCGTGAACTCGATGTAAATCAATTCTTCGTTACCATTGATTACTCAATTGTGGACCAACCCCACGGGAACCTGGGGAAAGAACAGGGCCCTGTTCCACAAAGCTCCTGAAAGACTAAGACATCTTCACTTTCATCCTAGCGCTCTCGTACCGAGAGCGCTAAGATGAAAGTGAAGACGTCTTAGTCTTGCGGAAGCTTTGTAGAACGGGGCTTTGGTCACCTTGTATTCAAGGTTAAAAGGAACCGTGCGCGGTTAAAAGGGAGCTACGTTTAAAGGTCTTTATCCCCTGACAAACGCAGTTAGCATGGGTTATAGCATTTTTCGTTCGTCACGTTTTGCTTAAAATGGTTAAATACTTCTTTACAGACCTTGATATATAAATCGGTTCAGGGGTGAGTTTTCACGCAGACTATTAACAGGATGTAGGACGTATGTATATGTTAGCGTAATACAGTTTGTGTGCTAGTTCCAGACGGTTATCTCGCTTGACGTCCTTAAACTATCAGCGAGAGCACAATTCGTTAATTCGGTATAATTGTTTGAAACTCTTTACTGTTTCTTCTTTGATGGGCATTTTCTAGAAGTTGATGTGATGAACAATGAATGTATTCTATAGATATCAACGTCTTTATTGCAAATTATGCGACGTTTCGGAGTAGATACTAACACCGTTATCAAGCAAGTACTTGATAAAGGTATAAGTATCTACGCCGAAACGTCGCATAAATTGCAATAAAGAAGCTGATATCCATAGAATACCTTCATTGTTTTGACTGTTTGTCTTGTAAAAGTTTTTTTTATTAAAATATAAAATTTGTAAAAAAAAAAGATTTTTCTTTTCAACAAACATGATTCTACCAAGTGATTACGTTTTTCTTCGTTGATTACCTTTGACTAATCGACGTTTCTGTTAAATAAACATGATTCTGACAAAGTTTTACCGGTTTGTTGTATTGGCTCAATTATTTGTTTGCAAACAGTCATTCTACCTATCAATAAGTGAGTTAGTCTTGCTCCAAGACTGTGTAATGTTTATAGAGCCTTGTCGACAGTCTAGAAAATAAGCAAGTCTGTGAGTTATTTTGTAGCCTCACTTTGGGATAATCGCAGCCATAAGAGACGCGAGTACTTAGTTTGAAAAAGTAAATAAAATTCAAGGTTACTGAGACGTTACGTTTAACGTCTTAACGAACAAACTCCTTTACAAATAAATATTGGAAATCTTATCAAACCAATTGAAATCCTCCTGAATAATTTCTACACAGTTACGTTTCCGGAGTATATCGGTTTCTTCGTATCAACAAAATTATTAGAGGGGGAAAGCCCGAACCAGCATGGTGTTTATAACATGCAGTAAAACATGCAAATTTCGCCTGCCTTTTTATAACCAAAGAAGATATTATGTTGCAGCACTGTGCCCTGCCTTTACGTCATTTGACATGTTCTCTAAACTGCGAGAGCGACTGTGACTCCTGGCACGTATAGGAAATAATTTTAATAAAATCAAATAACATTACAAAACATAAAAAATGCAAAATATTAACGTCCTATTAATGTTAGTAGTGCATACATTTTTGTTTCAGAAATCAACTTAACAATTATGGAAACGATATACACTTGGACCATATCAAACATACATAAATTATATTTTTCGTTCAAAAAAATAATACAAACTTAGCATTATTTTAATTTGGGCCACTAAAAATTTTGCAAGGTAAGCTTAAAATAAATTGCTTTGAACATGTTAAGCGTAACAACCACAGTTGTGTCTTAATAACGTCTTGGCAACGTTTTTTAATGTATAGTCGTGCATTTATGAGTAGATATTTAAAACGTAAAATGCTGTAGCACCATTTGTCCTGACAATTTTACATCTTAACTTGAACTGTTTGAACAGCTTCAAAACGGTAAAAGAATTTGCATTGTGTAGCAAAAAGTCGCTACCGTGCAATAAAGAGGTTGATCATCCATGCAGGTTTGTCACATTTCATCTTAAACTTGCTCTTTTAAACAAATCACTACAGGATAGGTTTTCAAGAGGAGATTTTTTTTATAAAAATAAAAAATAAAACTACTACGGAAAAGAGGTTTCTTTTTAACGGCGTTGGCGTTATTCCTTGCGAAAGCATTTCTACATGTAGTGCCAGATAAACACATTAGTGATGCAGGCTTTCCTCCTGCCATAAACCTTGCCGCCGGGATGTAACAGAAAAATTGTTGAAACCGGCGTTAAACTCATTCAAACATTCACTCAATCACTGCATGCAGTTAGGACAGAGGGCATCGCTGTAACACTTAACATTCGTAGTTCACATGTACCAGCTCACTTAGAGAGTTACTGAAAACAGAGAACGGTGACGCTGAAACCAGGTCCCCCGTTTCACAAAGACGTCATAACTTTACGACGTCCTAAACCATGTCACTGGGTTAATAGACTTGGTCTACAAATACAAAAAAATGGTTGTAAACTGTGTACTTACCAAAGAAAAACAAGTTTTTCTTTGGAAAGTGCACACTTTACAATATTTTTTTGGCATTTGTAGACCAAATCCGTCAACCTAGTGATATTGTTTAGAACGTCGTAAAGTTAGGACGTCTTTGTAAAACGGGCCCCAGGTTTTACTGCATCACGGAACCACATTGTGAATGCAGGATTTCTTACTGCTATACATTTTGCCGCCGCGAGATAGCTGAAACTGGTTTTGAAAATTCAACTCACCCATTAATTCACAAACACAGAGGGGTCACTTCTAAATGAGCTAATATAAACTGATAATATAAAATGTGTATTTCGCCAATTTAAAAAGATAGTATAAAAATTCGCATTCAGCTTTTACAAAGTGGCAATATATAAAACATATCGGCTTGTATTAAATGACTATATAAACATACGTATTCCGCTTTTACAAATTGACAATATAAAATACGTATCGGCTTTCATATAGTGACAATAAAACATACGTATTCCGCTTGTACAAAATGACAATACATAATACGTATCGACTTTTCTAAAATGACAATATACAAATTCATATTTCGCAAATTTGAAAATGACAATCTAAAATACGTCTTCAGCTATTCAAAATGACAATAAAAACCTTCGTATTCCACTTACATAAATGACAATATAATACGTATCGGCTTTTACTCACCAGTTGATCCATATTCGACGCAACTTTTGAACGCCTATACTCATTAGATTTTCTCAAGATAGTCACTTTTTCATTAAAAGTGAACCCCACTCTATCTTTCGCAACTACGTCGAACATCCCCGCCCCGCACCCCCCAATGCAAACAAGGAGGAGAAACGCTGGAACGCCGTGTCTCCCCATAATGAGCCTAACACTGAATGCGAGTGCTCGTAAGGACTGAGAAGGATATGGCTGTACTGTACAAGAATTCCGGCGGAGATATCAACTTATGAAAATCCGTGTTTCTGATTGGATAGAGAGCTTAACCCATTGAGTGCCAGATTGATTTTAAAATTGTTGCCGACTTTGTCCTTTTGAAAACCTATCCTGTGGTAATTTGTTTAAAAGAGCTCCTGAAGGAGCTCTTTTAAACAAATTGTCACAGGATAGGTTTTCAACAGCTTATTTAAATTAGACTTCGGACAATAAAACAGGACACATGTTGAGATTAGCATTTAAAGGGCTAAGGGACGTAGAAGCAGCTGTTGCTTAATCGACGACTAAGTCAACAAGCTGTTGTCTGCAATCAATTGTATCGATCATGTGTTGACGGGTGAACTATATAATATTGAAATAATAAACAATACCACGTGCATAAATTGTATAAAAATCACTGGCCTTGGGTAAGTATTATTTATCATGCATAATTCTTTTAATTTCTTCAGAGTTTAATCGATGATTGAATGTTTCTTCACGTTTTCTTAATCAAATTTAACACTTACGGGCGGGCCATTTATTACAAGGGGCGGGTGGGGGAGGAGGTCCGAGTTTTGGGGCGCAGTCATGTATTATAAAATCTGACCCTCCCCGCATGCTTGTCACATAGCCCTCCCTTAAAATTAGCATTTTTTCATGACAGTCTCCAAAGATGTGTATTTTATTTCATGACCCTCCCCAAAGATGTGTATTTTATTTCATGACCCTCCCCGCAAGACCCTTCCCTGAATTCCTCCAAATAATAAATGACCAGTCCCTTACCACACTGAATTGATTTTAGTTATATTTGAACTTAAACAATTGTGTGCAATTATACATTACTTCAACCTATGTGTTAGTTTGTTTAAAAGAGTTCCTGAAAGGGGCTCTTTAAAACAACTTTAAATAATTTTGGGATACTCATGTGGAAATCGCGTTCTAAGGGTTAATAACAACGTTGCTATTGCGTCGAAACAATCACTCAAACTAACTTTTGATATTTTTTATGGATTTTAATGCACGTATAACTTACACATTTAATGATTTTGCTTTTTTAAGCGAAGACACATTGGTGGTAGTTGTATTTAATTATATGACTTTTCCTAAATTTCAAACAGTTCATGGATTTAACAGTCAAGGCGACTTAACCAATAATGTTTAACGTCTTATGCCGCGTTAATGATGATATTAACAAGCGTTGAGGTAGTGCATAATAAAGTTGACAGTTGAGTCGTCGTTACGTACACTGGTCTAATGTGTTCGGTCTAAGAAAAAAACCAAAAATACCAAGTATGCCCTTTTCAAAGAAAGAAAAGCTTGTTACGATTTGTTTACATTTGTAAATCAAACCTTATGGCCAAGTTGTTAAAAAGTGTATAGTTTAATTATATTTTTAGCATTTAGAAACTAAACTGCTTGGTTTAGTCTAAGAAAATAGCAGTTTACAGTGATTTTGGTACGTATAAACAAAATCAATTGCTAACGTGACTCAGTGGGAAATTGCCACCGCAATACAATTATAGTAGAGAGAAGTAGTATTGATACAATGTACTATTCAGGTCTGAGTATAGTAAGCTTATATACCATTGCAATGTCTGTTCTATACAGGTCCGTTTTATAAAGACGGCGTAAATTTACGACGTCGTGAACTATGTCACTGATGCGATGGTTTAGCTTATAAACGTCACAACCAATTTAAACTTTGTACTTTCCAACGAACATTGTGTTTTCCCTCGAAAGTGCATCTGTATATCATTCTGACAGATAACACATTACATTATGTCTACCCGATAAATAACACTGTAACGTATATCATTCTGACAGATAACACATTACATTATTTTTACAGATAACACATTATATTATGTCTACCCGATAAATAACACTGTAAAGTATATCATTCTGACAGATAACACCTTACATTATTTTTACAGATAACACCTTACATTATGTCTACCCGATAAATAACACTGTAAAGTATATCAGTCTGACAGATAACACCTTACATTATTTTTACAGATAACGCCATACAATATATACGTCTTACTAATAAATAACAACATTTATGTTTCACGGTAAATAACACCTTATGGTATATTTTTTCAAACCGGTTTGCCTACATTGGTATTTGTGATCAAACCCCCGTGTCTCACACCAGTATATTTTATTTACCCAAAGGACTTTTTATTAGCATATGCATTTATTTCTCACACGTACAATTATATGGTTAGCAACAAACACAATCTAAAACAAGATTGATGTGTTTTGACCTCACGTATACCATGTTTGATATAATGCAAAATCCTTTCACGCTGTTCCACATTATATATTCATTAAGATGTACATTGTGTCTTGTCGCTTATTAGGAATCTACGGTGGCTGAAAGGGCCATCACATTATCGTAAATAAAAACAGTGATATGACGACATTTCTGTAGCACGACATGACAATATGGCCATATTGCGATAGCACGACTTTGAGATAGCACGACACGACATGTCGATATCATCGCCATGTCGTGTTGTGCTATCGCAATACGGCCATATCATGTAGGTTGATGTGCACAACATCACGATGGCCCCCTTCACCCATAATAGAATTTTTTTAAATCCGATGAAATCCTTCGGTGAGCATATTCATAAAAGTTATAAGACATCTTAATATTTGGTGTGAACCTTCACATAAAAATGCATTTTGAATTATTTCAGCGGAAAGGATGAGTACATGACGCTAGACAAATCTTGTTGTTACATAATTTCAAACGTATTTCAAGCTTTTTGAAGTGGTGCATGATCTTACAGGGTATGTGAGATTTATGCCATGTGTAAACAGTAATACTGATATTGTGGGGGATACAATTTATTAAAGGGGAACTGTGCCGAATTATTATTAGATGGATATTATTTAAAACGTTATATTTATGGCTTTGTTTTAAGTAGAGCCATTGGTGTTATTTTATTCGTCTTTATTTTACTGATTTTAGTAGGAGTTAAAAGTCCCGGCCCCCGTTTCACAAAGACGTCATAACTTTACTACGTCGTAAACCATGTCAGTAGGTTCATGGATTTAGTCTACAAATGCAAAACAATCGTTATAAACTGTGCACTTTCCAAAGAAAAACAAGTGCACAGTTTACAACGATTGTTTTTGCATTTGTAAATCAAATCCATTAACCGAGTGACATGGTTTACGACATCGTAAAGTTTTGACATCTTTGTAAAACGGGACCTGGCCAGTGACTATTTAAATTTTGCAAATGTCACAATAGCATTTTGATAGGACTGGCCTCACTGCACAAAACTATTGTAAAGCTACAATATATCTAAATCCTTACAACATCAATGGTATCCCCTACTTACACAAAACAATTGTAAAGCGACAATGGGTTTCAATTTCTTACAACACAAACTTTCCCATACATGCAGTAAATAACTGCAACGCTACAATAAAGTAACTCCTTACGGGGAGAGAGACGTAGTGCATTGATGTCAAACCGCCCTTACCTCTCCTACAAACAAACTTGAAAATCCGGTATTAGGAAGTGATTATTTTACTATTAGGGGGTGGGTGAAAAGGAGGTCGGTTATGTGTAAAAATAATTCAAGCCTTGTGTATGGTTGAAAATCAATTCTAGATTCTCACCTAACAGTTCTCTCACAATGTTAAAATTATTCATCAAGATCTATCATTATTAAAGATTAATAAATATCGAGGAAACAATCCTGACAACTCGCTCTCTCATAAATAGTCCACACCTTACCGCCGATAGACACGCTATTTGTTTGGTGATCATGTCTCCATGATTATCTGGTAAGATATGATTTTTTGAATCTACTTATCAGTATATACAATACAACGTCTTTGCTCGAGATTTTAAAACCGCTTCAGTTCTCCGAACAGTCTTGTCTCACTGTGTCGGTAATGTTTATTGCAAGGCAGGTTCAAGGTCAAATGTCACAGTAATGTACATTTGAAGTGTTGTGACAGGTGAAAAGTTAACCCTTAAAGCTTGAATGGCAGGGTTGTCAATTTCAGTGTTCAATGTATAATCTTAACAAGCTGTTGTAACCTCCGTCATAAATGGCTGTAATACTGCCTAAAGGGCGTTATATAATAACTTACTGTTGTAAACCTATCCTGTGGTAATGTGTTTAAAAGAGCTCCCACAGGGAGCTCTTTTAAACACATTCCCACATAATAGGTTTTCAACGTTACAAGAGTGATGCAATTTTAAGTCTGACTCACCTTAATTCAGCGCTTAAACAGTTAAAGTCCGTGTTTCCCAAGCTCTCTGCATGGTATAATTTACTTCGTAAAACGTAAACAAAAGCACAGCCTTGCAACTCCGTAACGCGACGGTTTAAAGTAACAAGAGCGTGTAGATTTCAATGGCGAGATGGGTTGTCTGTGGCGTGAGCTACATTTCATGTCAAAGGACCGTGACTTCCCCGTCACATGTCACGCTTGACGCAGCCCATAGTCACGTACGAAATATGCGGCTGCGTGAATGAGGAAAAGTGGACAATTTACCTACGATGACAACAAGCATGTTTTTCTTTGGGAAGTGCACACTCAACACCTGTTTTGCATTTGTAGACCAAATCGCTTAACCGAATGACATGGTTTAGGACGTCGTAAAGTTATGACGTCTCCGTAAAACGGGGCCCAGAGTTGGTGGGGGGTTGTTGGTGGAGAGTTTTGTTATGTTCCTTCTTTTGCTTCCTCACCCCTCACCCTCTCGTTGATAATCACATATACGAGTCACAATCCTCCTACCCCGTACGACACTTACCTAATATTTGTTACATCCTACCATTTGGCGCAACATCGATCTTAGCCCCCTCCTCTTTCATATCGCCACACACGAGCTTTCACATTTCTAATAAAAAAATAACGAACTGTCCACAATTTCACATCCCCATTTTATTCCCCACGCTCTACCTCGTACCACAGACAACATGCCCCACGTTTCACCCTACGCTCTCCTCGTACCCCACACTCCACAACGCGGCTCCATATTCGACCTCGTACCCCACACCTTATGCTACACACCCCACCCCACACCTCATGCCCACATCCCACACCTCATGCCTGACACCTAATCCCATATCTCACACCTCATACCCCAAACCTCATGCCCCACACTTCACCTCATGTTCCACACCCACACATCATGTCACCACCCCAGCCAACAGCTCATGCCCACATCCCACACGTCATACCCACACAGCATACCCCACACTTCACCCACATAACACACACCTCATTACCCACAACTCATTACCTAAACCGCATGTCCCACACCCCACCCTACCCGACACTCCACACCACACTCAATCCCACGCTCATGATCAACCACACATTCCACAACACATCCCACATCTCATGCCCCACCCCACCCCATATCCCATATCCCTTGTCCCACACCTCATGTCCCAAACCCTACACCTTATGTCCCCACCCCAAGCCTACTTCACTCCACTTCACTCCACTCCACGCATCATGCCCACATATCACACATCGTACCCCACACTCCGTACCCACCCCACACCTACTCCACGCCCCACCAACATCTCACACCGCATTACCCACACCTTATTACGCACACTCCACCTCGTAGTTCTACAAATATTCTAAACTTTGCTCTTTCTTTGTGACGCTCTTATCAAGTCACGCACATGAAAGTCATGTACATAAAATGTGATATGAACACTTTCATGTATTGAATTCACAGCTTCAAAAGACAGATTTTCGTGCAGAAAAAAGATTAAAAATTGTTGAATGCGGTTTAGTCCATGATAACGTCAGATGTTAAATTATAAACTATTTTGGTACCTTTTCAAGTCTAGTATTATCAACATTGATGACGTATTTATCCTCCAAAAATATTGTCTTCGAGTATGTTTATGTGGTATGAAGTTTAAGCAGGAAAGGGAGAGGAAGATAGGGCACATTACATGTAAACACTATTGAGAGTGGAAGATGATTTTGTGGAAGATGACCACAAAATAAATCACCCCATATCAGCCTTAAATTATACACGATCTCTTACAATATTCACATTATCTTGGGAAACAGATGCGTAAAGAACAGAAGAAATAATGTTGATAGTATGACAACGAACTAACTTGGAGTTTTTGGTCTCAAGTATTTTTGCGGCATCTTATATGAGGATATGCGTCGTTGTCTATAAGTCTATTTATATACTCTAAAACCGTTCCAACAAACGCAAGGCCGAACTTGTTGAAACCCACGCCATATTTTTAAACTTTGTAAAGTTAGCTAACATTTACTTTGTCTTCAAAATCCGGATTTGAATTTTAAAATCTAAACCAAGATATTGTCCTTTTTCCCCTATCCTGTGGTAATTTTTGTAAAAGAGCTACCGTAGGGAGCTCTTTTACAAAAATTACCACAGGATAGGGTTTTAACAGCTTATTTTAAATTGAGATAGAATACTAAAATTGACAACCGTTGTTACGAGATCTCGAAGGGTTAATATTTTATTACGCCTCAAAGGGTTAACGTATCTCATCGCCAACACACAAAGCTGTAACTCGCCGTCTTGAACTTGACTTGCCATTAAATCACGAGGTAGCTTTTTAATAGCCTTTTCAATTGTGGACCAGGATTTACAATCGATGTCACTTTGACCCAAATAGTTAAAAACACGATAATAATAAACCGACATTTGATACATAAGGGTTAACCTGGACACAAAACCCAAAACACCACACACTTGTTTCCGCTACCGATTTGACCTGGAAATCCTCGCTTGCTGATGAACGCTCGAGTGTTTTTTGGAGCAAGTGTTAATCAGTCGCTCCTCAAAATGTATTTTTAGCTAGAAGTACCAACGCATATTACATGCAATACACTAAGATTATACTTACGGTTACTTAGACAGTCGACACTTAACGTAAATCCATGACAGCAGATCAGCTACGTCGCTCCTTTGCACAAATGTGAACTATTTCAACTTTAACCCTGATAGTGCTAACTTATCTTGGATATTAAACTGGAAAGATCACCCTGTTGAAACCTATCCTGTGGTAATTTAATTTTAGAGCTATTTGAAAGAAATTACAGCAGGATAGGTTCAAACAGCGTGAAAATGAGAATGACGATGTTTTGTTAGCAGTTCAGGGGTTAAGGTTACAGCATCGTCGGATAACTTGCCTTCTGATTCCCAGACCTGCTTGTTTGGAACGGTTCCTCTCGAGTTACAGCAGTAATTTCCCAGTTTCCTCTAGCTGGGAGAGATAGTCTGCGACCTTCACGCTCAAAGCTGCAGTCTCTCTGCAATATCCCACAACACGGTCCGCAGTCCCACAACACTGTGGGAGATGCTATGCATCACAGCTCACGCCCTGCATTGTTGCGGGGACGGCAGTGAGTCGGAACCATGGGGATAATCCCCCATCTCCTCCCCATACTGAATACTGTCGAGATGTTAACCCTAAAGTTCCACGCTTAACGCTCAACCGGTTTCAATGCCCAATTTTCAACCTGAACAAGCTCTTAAAATCCTATCCTGTGATAATTTGTTTAAAAGAGCTCCAACAGGAGCTCTTTTAAACAAATTATTACAGGACAGGTTTTTAACAGCGCAAGGTAATCACAGTTTATGTCCAACTAAAATCATGTCAACGCTGTAAGGGTTAACCCAATCACCTGGGCTGAAATTGACACAACAGTTACACTTTTTTAAATATTTCACAAAACCATAGAGTTAATTACAAATGCCAAAGATTTTTGTTCAAATTGTTCACTTTTCAACGAAACATAGTGCACAGTTTATAATAATTTGGGAAAGTTTTTAAATTGATCCCATTAGCGTTGAGTGTATATTTTCCTATTTAAATGTTTGACTGTCCATTTTATTCATATGCGAATTGTAGTTTCAGTTGACGAACAAGGAAAATTACGTGATTAAAATACAGGTGAATGACTTCTACGGTTGATCTGAGCTCAAAAGAGAAAATTACCTGTGCGGTAACCATAAAGAGAAAATTACCTGTGCGGTAACAATGGATACCTGAAATTATTGGATGCAACTACCATTTACAAGAACACCTGTCACTGAATGTTTGAATTACAATATTGAGTTGATTAAAACTCACAGCGTCAAAATAGAACAACACAATATAGTTATAAGTCCATAGCCACACTGGCATTCTAGAGATGAGATTATTTCAATATGTTTGCAAAATGCACCATTATTACCATTATTTTGTTTGTTTTTTAAATTGTAAATACTGTAAACTAACACCATCACTCTGATATATCTATTAAAAAATTAACCTTTAAAGTGTAATCATAAAATTAAACATTAAAATTGACTATTTTGTTGTCAAAATAAAATTGCGCTTAAGAAAACACATCCTTTGGTAATGTGTTTAAAAGAGCTCTAAAGAGCTATTTAAAACAAATTACAACAGGATAGGTTTTCAACAGCTAAATGGGTCATAGGTCTCCTGTAGACGCTATGTTAAACAACTTACCACAGGATAGGTTCTAAACAGCTAAGTTGGTCATATAGTTCTCCTTACTACTTTCTTTTAAACAAAGCACCACATGATCAGTTTTTAGCAGCTAAACTGGTCGTACATGTAGCTCTTCTTTAGGAGCTCTTTTAAACAACTTACCACAGGATAGACTTTTAACAACTAAGGTCGTAGATCTCAAGATCATTTAAACAACTTACTACAGGAATGGTTTTCAACAGCTAGGGTGGTCATAACTCTGAAAATCTACTCAATGTTTTTATGGTTAAAAGTGCAACGCATCAAATGCTGACGTCATGTAGTGTTTGTGCGTGTATGATTACGTCTGCTATTGTGCAGATGAGCCATAGCTCAGCTGACACACAAATACATGTATTTCTACTGCAATGTTTATCGAGTCATAAATATTAGTGCAAAACAGAAGTTTTATTCAAATCATGTCTACATCCGGACCCGTTCCTCAACGCGATCTTAAGCTAAGTTGATCAAAAGTGATTTTGGACAGAAATGTCGTCTGTAGCTGTTTCTTAACATTGGCTTACGACAGTAGTAGGGCCTTTGTTGGTAGCGGCCAGTAGGCCTACTTGACACTTCAGATGGGTCCTATTCTTAGCAAACTTTCAGCCTTCATTTCAAATGATGAAGGAGCATGCATGTGCCTTGAAATTGTGTTAACATATGAAAAGAAGTAGACATTCGAAAAACTCTTCAATTAATCCTTAAGCCGAACAAAAAATATGTTGTGGTTCCCATTACATGTCTTTAAAATTTAGGATAGGTAGGTCGGTTCGGAATTTTCTTTTATCGAAATATGTCTTTCCTGATATCAAACTCTAAAAGTGCTGAGTGGATTTCAGCCAGTCTTAACTGTGACCAGCTTGTGCTGTTAAAAAGCTATCCTGTGATAATTTGTTTTCTAAACAAATTATCATAGGATAGGTTTTCAATAGCCTGTAGAAGCTGGAATTTGAAAACTAAAATGAGCAAATGTTGTGATTAGCACTTTAAGGCTTAATAAGATAAATTAGGTTTTCAGCGGCAGTGGATGATACAATGTTATTTTTTTGTCATTATAATAATAACAAAGAGGGTCTGCACTCATAATGTAGGCAAGGTCGGGTAATC
>JAULCD010567592.1:0-14118 GCA_032361085.1 Calliostoma canaliculatum | reverse complement strand
CCTTACAGGAGCTCTTTTAAACACATTACCGCAGGATAGGTTTTCAACAGATTTGACCTTTTTAGATTTTTAAGTCTTGCTAACATTATCTCAGCACTATGAAAGTTAAATTAATTTTTGTTTGGAGATAACAGTAGTCAGATTGTACGTGTGTTCAGTGTAATGTCATGAAGTACCATTCTCGGTACTGTGCGCTCGGTAAAGAATGCATGTTTTATTGTTTTCAACACTACATGCATTCCAGTCTTGTTTTATCTGTCTTGCATCATACAGTTTTTAAGTTATTTATATTCCGTTGCTCAACATGAGCAGATCATGTGCAACTTGGAATCGTCTTTGAAGTGGTTGTTGGATTGGCACCAACCACAATATAACTCTTCTATCTTTGTCTTAAAACTTGTCATTTACTATGTTTTTGATTTCTGAAAATACGTTTTTTTGTATTCAAGAAATGGTGTGAAAGGACTTTTTATGATACTTCAACTGCACTTGTCGAATGTTTAAACCGAAGTGTGCAGTTTCCACCAAAACCTTGTTTATCTTTTGAAAGTTAAGTTTACAAAAAATAACATTTGAGCTCTGTGTTGTACAATTTCTGATAAAAAGGTGTTTATTTTCGAAACGTGCACAATTTATAATAATTATAGGCATTTGAAAAGCAAACCCACAAGGCCAAAAAACAGTTAAGAAAGATTTCGGAATTTATAAACTCAACACTTGAGCTTACTTTACAAGTTTAATAAATAAAACATAAAAACAACTAAAACAACAACAACACTTATTTGGCTTTGTAGAATAGAAAAATCCAACGCTTTTAAGCATTTAGAAACTGGATTCATGAGTCAAGTGAAGTTTTTAACGGTTTTAGCCATTTGAATCTGAACCCATATACCTAATGAAATTCATAATGGTTTTAGCCATTTGAATCTGAACCCATATAACTAATGAAATTCGTAACGGTTTTAGCCATTTGAATCTGAACCCATATAACTAATGAAATTCATAACGGTTTTAGCCATTTGAATCTGAACCCATATAATAAATAAAATTCGTAACGGTTTTAGCCATTTGAATCTGAACCCATATAACTAATGAAATTTATAACGGTTTTAGCCATTTGAATCTGAACCCATATACCTAATGAAGTTCGTAACAGTTTTAGAAATTTGAATCTGAACCCATAAACCTGATAAAGTTTATAACGGCATTTGGAAACTGAAAACATGAGACAAAAGGTAACAAAGAGACTGGTTAAACAAGACACATCAAGACGTGGTTTCTTACACACACTGATTGCAGGATAACACTCAGCTGCTGTAATACATTAAAGTTACACTATCATGGACGCGGCTCATAAACTTCAGGTTCTGGCAATTGTGTGTATCGATAAAGACGTCTTTCATCTCGACTGGAGACGTTCTCGCAGTGTTGAAACAGCTGGGTGTTGGGGTTATTTAATCAAATATTTGAATTTTATTGTTGTCATTTATAGTTACTACTTATGGATACCTTAAACGTTAAATTATTTGACGTTTTGGAAGAAAAACTATTTGATGTTTAAAAATATGTTAAAACTATTGACGTTGAAACGTGCAAACTAATTGTCTGACGCTCGCGTTTGCGAGCGTCAGTCAATTAGTTTGCACGTTTTATTGCAAACGTCAATACATGTTTTGTGGTTTGTCTAGATAGGAGGTAACTATAAATGACAATTATTGATTTGTACTAAATATAACTGAAGCATCAATGTTAAGGTCGTAAAGCAGAATAAGGAGAGGTTAAAAATAACACAATACAAGAACAATAACTGTTTGTGGAATTGATTGGTACTAAGGAATAACAAATATGTCTAAATATAACAAACTTATCAATGTTAAGGACATAAAACAAGATGAGTATAGGCGTAATGGTCGCATATACCCAAATGCTGATAAAAGATGACGTAAATCAGTCAGTTTTGCGTTTTTTTGTCTTAATAAAAATTAACTATGAATAGCCAAGAATGACATTACCAAATAGGAAAATACTATATTCGTGGTTGTAAAATAGGGCAGTTAAAGGTGAAATAAACGCCAGAAATTCAAATTTTATGCTCGTAAAACAGGGTGATTCACGATGTAAAGGGCCAAAAATAAGACAACACGCGCAGCAATCAGTTAGTGTCACGTTTCTTGTCATTGGTCAGTGGTGACTATAACAGTGCTAGTAAATATGTTAATACTTCATTTAAGGTGTGTCAGAGTTATACAAGCAAACACAAGTCATAACTAGTTACTATTACACTACAACAAGCCGAAAATTCATTCTTTGAACAGGTGACTTTTCTATTTCAATATATGCCAATGACAAGAAGAAAATGATAACTGACATTACAATCTCATCAATGCATAGCTTATACACGTATGAGGTATTTTAAAGAAAGTAGTTTTGGTGTATTTCATAAAAATAAATAAATACTGACCATTGCCATGGCAACCTGTCTAGCAAATGACAGCATATCAGCTGGAGCGATGAGACATTTCTCGACGTCTCCGGACGAGTCCACGAGGGAGTAGGCGATTTCACTGGCGCCGTCCGACCGCTTCCGTAAATCCCCGTCCATGCGGCACTTCCTGGAATAATAAGCGTTTATTAAATCATACTTGTAACAATGGTGATGCGAGCCAGGGCTGGTGTACAAGAAAATGACACCAAGATATAGGCATAGTTTTAAAATACCAAGTTGATCGGAAGTGCTAAAATATAACATTGGCTTACGACTGTCGTAGAGCAAAGATCGCTTTGGAACCGGTGCCATTCGGCACCGGTTCCAAATCGATCTCGGCTCTACGATAGTTGCAAGCCTGAGATAAGAAACAATTTCACAGGATCATGTTTCAAAAATCACTTTGATCATCTTAACACTAACATCGCTTTGTGAAACAGGGGCCTGTTCAGTACTATGTGAATAGTTTACGATGAGTTATCCTTTGAACACGGAGCCAATCAGCACGGTGTCAGTGCCGATCCCAAATACAAAAGTTGATGCAGACTTTTCACTTCCCAAAATAAATAAAACTTTTCTTTTTTAAATGTACAGTTTAGGAAAATTTTGGCATTTCCGAATCAAACTAACCCATGAGCTCAAGGTCAAAACGTATTGACAGAATAATACATAGACTTCCCATCACTATCTGAACGTTGCGTGGGTTGTCCCTAAGACCAACACTTATTTAGAATCCTTTACTAGTCTTTGCTGTTCTTAGTGTGAATTTATTAAGGGGTCTGGTAATATCTAAACATTATAAAATATGTAAAATGCATGACACATGAAAAGTGTTGTTTTCTTAGAAACGTCTATTTATTTTGTGAATAAGCTACTTCATATGTTCGAAAATGAATTCAAACACTACACCTGTTGTCAACTTAGAATAGTAGACGCATAAGTTAATACATCTGTTTATTGAACTACCTAACACCAACACATTTAACATGCAATGTACCTACATATTACGTGTCACAAATCTAAGTAGCCCTCATAGTGCTAAGCATAATATTTGCCCCTTTTAGTGTCAAAATCACAACCAAAATAGGTTGTTGAAAGACTATTCTGTGGTAATTTGTTTCAAAGAGCTCCTTTCAGGAGCTCTTTGAAAATAATTACCACATAATAGGTATTCAACAGTCCAATGCAGTCAGTTTTAATGTGAGCTGAAATTAATTCAGCAATTGAAGCGAAAATTAGTAATAGTATAAATATTACATGGTGAAGTGCCATGGCAAATATTATCTCTAAAGTTGTAGAAGTAAACACGTTACTGTGTTTCCAGCCTGTTTGAGGATATTGTGCGTCACAACATAACAGGATCGTGTTGTGTTTGGTGCGTATACCTTGAAAATCAATTAACCTATCTTATATCATTATCGTCAAACTCACAAAGGTTTTAAGTGCATAAACATTCTCCCGTCTTCAATTTGTACAAAACCTGTTGTGTACTAACGCACTAAGAGTTGAACAATTATCTAACTTGTTGAATGCTGCATTGACTCTGATGGATCTAACTGACCACAACCTTAGTTCAAACACCTGCATGATGTGTCGTGTTGGTACCGGTCATTTCTGGGTACAGGTTTTGTTTCATGTGTTGTGCTTGTCACTTTTGGACTGGATTTGACCATCTCTGTATTATGTTTGTAGGACCCGGTCCCATCCGGCACACACAGCCATTAAGTGACGCCATCTACCTTTTATTAACTTTTCTTTTACAGCTATTTTAAAACAAATTCGCCCGGGGTAGAAATTCAAAATGTTCTTTAGGACGGAATATGAACACTAAATGAACACATGGCAATTGCAACTTTAGGCTTTCAATATCCTGAAATCCTGAACTTGAATTGAGTAGATTAACTTTTAGAAAATTCCGGGGGATGTTATTAAGGAGGAAATATGGTTAGTTTATTTTACAATATTTATCCTCATTCGCGAAGATACATGAGCGAACCAGACTTTCCCATCTGTCAGTGTTGTTTCCATTATACAAATATGAAACAGAGTTAATGAAAATACAACCAAGGTAACGGTCTAATGTAAGCTTTTTTGCAAACGAATATTCTCCACGCACCCATGACTTCCAAATAAACACATGAGTTGCAGTTTGTTTGTTCAAGAAGACAAGACGACATGTGTAGACGCTGTGACTTAGTGCTCCTTTCCAAAACGCTCTTGTCAGGCTAAGACGTCTTAAATTTCATCTTAGCGCTCTCGTAACGAGAGCGCTAAGATGAAGTTAAGACGTCTTAGCTTTACAATTGTTTTCGGGAACTTGAATCTGCTTTTTTCTAAGCTTCATTCAGGTTCTAGGTTAAAAAGATCAACAAAGGAAGCGTTCAATGGCTATGATTAAGTATTGATTAATATCGATCTTATCTTATGATTGCTTTGTGGAAGGGAGCCAAGTTCAACTGATAACAAACAAGTAGAGCACTCCGTACCCTGAGTAAAATGCGATAAATTCATTACTTTGATTATATCGTCCACAGGTCGGGGCGAGGAGCTAAGGATGTGATGAAACTCTTGCAGTTTGCCTGAGACAAGGCAGTTTGCATCGGTGCAAATTCATTTAGAAGGCTACAGTGTTATCTGCGAGTCCATGTCTCCTGCTATCGTGATATCTGCGTTCCTACATTGGAGATTTATTTAGGTGCGTCTGAAGTCTTTTGTACTTGTTTACGATTAGCAACCTTCGATAAGCGTCGTGATTATCATTAAAAGAGCTACAACCTCAGCACTTTAACGACAAGTAATGTTTAAAGGTGGTTTATTACGGTTGTGGTTCAGACATGCCTTTTTACATGTTTTATTTTTTTAAAAAACCTTTTTTGGCTATTAAATGATTGTTTTCTTTAAGATCATTTTAAATAAGCGTGAAAGATGTCATGCAGCCACTAGCATATGTACCTCCAAGCATTCGCGCGCGTCAAGGAACCTTTGCAGCAATCTGTTGTTTTGGCAGGTAGTGATTATTATAATTATTACTGAACGGTAATCATGTAATTATAATTAAAGGTTTTAATTTATCGTTTTAGATTGAAACAAACTACCTTAATAAACCCCCAAAACGCAAACAAACCCAATATATATATAATATAAAAAAATCCTTCTCAAATAGTCAAAAGACAAGAAACAACCCAACCATAATAATAAAAAAAAACTTTAAAAAAAACCCCAAAAAACCAACACAACCCCATGAAAAAAAAAAAACACAACTAAAAACCAACAAAACAACAAAAAAAACACAAAAAAACACAAAAAAAACATGAAAAACAAACAAATAACCAAAAACATAAGTTGTGAAGTTTTAAAGATTGACATATTTCAGGATGTATAAAGCGTTAAAAAGTTATATAAAGTGCATTAACAATCAGAAAAAAGCCTTGAAAACAATTATCTATCATTTACGTAAAATACGTAAAATCAAGTTTTTAAATATTTGTAAGTAACATTTAGCTGCAATGAAAAAGAAACACGTGATTGCGGTTGGATTTTAAAATATGAAACAACGAATCAGGAGAAATAATGTTTAGATTATTTATAAAGAAAAAGAAACGCCGCGTGCCTCAATGTAATCCAGCATGTCAGTGAAAATTCAACTTCAAATATTATAACCAGACCTTGACCTATAACAGTAAGCACACATTAATGTCATTAATACCCTTAATGTTGGGAAATTAAGTGTGACCGACTCCCATATTTTAAACCCTGAGTCATCTTGAACAATAGAACTCATATTACAGTAGAAGTAGAGTTCTTTACACGAAGCTATTTCTTGTCTTTTAAAAAATGAACAAACATCTATATCTAACACATATAAAGGTTAATGATCTAGAGTCTCGTAGATTGCATAGCCGGGAACAAAAAATAAAAAGCAGATAATGTTTAAATTGTCAAAAAAGATTGCAAACTGCACGGTTTACAAGGATTTGCGTATTTGTAAACAGATCCATTGGCCAGTTCAGCTAAGTCCACTCCCTCCCCCCCCAAAAAACCCAAAAAACAAAAAACAAACCTACTCTAACGCTTTTTATCATCATGATTACAAACAAAGTACATTATAGCACCTGCTGCTGCAAACCATTATTTTATCTTTCAAAAAATTGACACCAGGGTAAAAAAGAGAACTCCTACCTACCTACCCTTATTTTCGAACATGTGTTATCGAAAGCACACGTTTGTTTGGCCTAAAAATGCAAAGCTAAACATATCGCAAAAACGTCTCTGTGGAAGCGAGTATTTTCGATAATATCTAGTTTACAAATATTGCGGTAACGTCGGAGCAAAGACTTGGGACTTTGTGGTAACCCCTCTTAAATGCGGTGTAATCAAAACATAATTAACTTGGGTTAAATATAAGATAACACCGTATCGCTTTTGAAGTAGGTGATATGATACACGGCGCACTTGTCGCATATCAGTTCATTTCATCAATTTATAAAACAACCTACATCTGTGCTCCGTCAAGTTAACCCTGGAAGTGTTAAATTCATTCCAGTTGGAGCTGTGTTTACCTTGTGCTGTTGAAATCTATCTTGTGATAATTTGTTTAAAAGAGCTCCTGACAGGAGCTCTTTTAAAACAAATTACCACAGGATAGGTTGTAAACAAATCTTATAGATTTACTTTAGATGTATAGTCAGCGAATGGGGCACTTTGCGTTTAAAGATTGAATGTACTTTAAATATATACAATTTGCATGATGCGTATCTACATTTAAGTGCAAGGCACTCAAAGCACCATCTGGCTATGCTTATGGGACTAGCGTTACAAAACATTACGAAAAGTAAAAAACACATTTGGAAAACACGCATGTTCGCAAACAGATTGCAATAATATTGATACTTAAGCCGAAACCTAAAGTTTCTTTTAAAAATAAAATAAGGTTTCTTTTCAAAATAACCTAATTTAGACGATACATAACATAGAATAAATCATTTTGTTCATTGAATATAGAAGCCAATCGAAAACATTTAGTATTTCGTTTTAAAAGACTAAAAAAGGCTTCTTAGGAAATATGATGGAAACTGTAATCAGTGTATATGTTATTATGTATTCACATCATATCTATTTATATTTGAAACTTTAAAGACTTCGTTTGATGCTGAAAAGATATCTCGTTAAGTGCCATCAATTAAACGTGATGATTTAAACAAAAGTGTTATCACAATAAATAGTTAAGGACATAAACTATCTCTTTGTCGTCCACACACAAACAGCGTTTAACCTTTACGCGAGCTTTTACAACCCCCCTGTCTAAATATTACTATTTAAGCATAGCGGCCTACAGGCAATGTGTCTAAATATACCCTGACATGGGCTCGTTCCACAAAGCGATCTTAGGGTAAGTTGATCGTAATGGCTAAAATATAGCATTGGCTTACGACTGTCATAGCGCACAGATCGATTTGGAACCGGTGCCATTCGGCACCGGTTCCAAATCGACATCTGCGCTTCGACAGTCGTAAGACTATGATAAGACACAACACCACAGACAGTATTTTCAAAATCGCTAACGATCGTATTAACACTAAGACCGCTTTGAGGAACAGGGCCCTGTGCTACACGAGGGCAGGTTGTTTTCATCTGTTAGTGCCAAACGCTAAATTATCAAGAGGCCACAATAGACTTAACATTAAGGAAGTCGGTAGCTGACGGATAACCATCTCGTTGGAAAACACAAAATAAAAAGTTGCCCTTTGTTGTCTGAAGAAAGGCTTCTAGTTGTTGGTTTAACACTTTGTAGTGAAAAGCAATCATACTACGAACAGTTTTAAAATGGGGTGTCCTTGAAATATATCTGTTAAACAATCAAAGGGTCTTATATTATTTCACAACTATTTTAACTATTCTTTGTCTATGAAATAAGTGCTGAATGTAATATATTTAAATACGTGATGTATTTCACATATTATACAATCACACTTTGTGATAGTAATTTAAATAGAGTGGTGTTTTTATCCCAAACCAAAATACACGAAAAAGTGGAAACTCTTTAGCTATAAACTGACAAGTCTAAACAACACACCAACGTTACAGGTAAATGAATGACCAGCTTTATATATCTTTAATCCTTACAATGCAAAAGTGGGATTAGTATAATTCAAAACTGTTACCACCTTGTGCAGTTGAAAACCTTTCTTGTACTATTTTGTATGAAAGAGATCCTGAAAGCCCTTTTACACAAATTATTACAGGAAAGGTTTTCAACAGCCTATTTAGGTTGGAAGTTTGGAGATTGAAATTAAGAATTGTTGTGTTTAGCAAAGCACAGCACAGGTGGGGGTTAAATGTCCTTTGCAATTGTTTTTATTTTTAGGGGAAATACTTCGTATGTCTCTGCAACCGGCGAGTCTCAACTGGTGCTGACTGACTAAGGGCAATACCAATACATTGCATCCATCCTCACAACTTTGTGAATATGTTCTCCACCATTAAGATATAAGCCAATTTTCAGGAGCTTCTTAAACAAATTACCACAGGTTAGGTTTTGAACAGCAAAATACAGTTGTTCAAATGCTAACATAAGTATGATGTTTAAAACCTATTATGTCGTAATATGTTTAAAGAGCTTCTGAAAGAAGCTCTTTAAACAAATTACGACAGGATAGGTTTATTTACAGGAACAGACGGTTTAAACTTTACTTCAGCACTCTAAGGGTTAGTGTGATGGAGACGACATCGACAAAGACATTTGGTTACTTACTTGAGGAAGTTCTGTAGATTCCCATGAGGTACAAACTCCATAACAAGAGCTATTGGCTCATTCAGGGTACAGGCTCCAATCATTGCTACGATGTTGGGGTTAGATCCAATCCGCTTCATTAGGTTGATCTCAGCAACAAGGTCCTCCTTGTAAGACAATGGGGCACCCTCTGGGGAGAAAAGAAGTAATATATAAGTTAATATACATGAGTTTATGTCACGGCAATTCAATACTGCATACATTTAGATATAAATAACACTAGTCAAAGAGATTTAGTGTACAAATGTCAAAATGATGGTACACTATGTACATTTACACAACTATGTTATATTTAAAAATGTGAATATTCTATCACTTTGCGTGCTTAAGTCAGGTGTGGGATTCGAACCCACATTATCAGTCGGGCACCAAATCGCCAGCACTGAGCATCCCAATGCTTTAACCATTCGGCAACGGAGACTTTGCTACAAGACGAAGTCCAACAAGCGGTAGTTAAAGTGAAGCTTCGCTAAGTTTCCAAATCTGAAATATCTACCATTATGTAAGAATTATAGGAGGAAGGGTTTTTAGCAGCATCAATATGGATGTAACATACCAAAAATAGACAAGACAAATGTTTCCACAAGAACTCTTATGGTTGATATAAGCAATTACTAGAAAACTCAAATAAAAGTTTGATAAACCTCAGCATGAACATGCCCCTAATACAATCCATTGTAACTGTTACATCAAAAAAGGAATGCCTTGTTTATCAACACCATCACTAGGTCAAGGTGATTGGTTCACAAATGCAAATTAAAAATATTGTTAACTGTATACTTTCCAAATAAAAATGTGTTTTCTTTAGAAATAACAAGTTTAAAACAAGTTTGGAATGTGTAACTCACTGACCTAGTGTACAAAACCAACTTTGTGTCTCGAACAAGCGAGATATTCTTTGGATATCAACTTCTTTATTGCAAATTGCGCTCATCACAACTTCAATAATGCCTATCAAAAAGAAGCCACCTATGTGTCTCGTTTGTTACTTTGTGTTTTAACAGTACCAACGTAATGGAATCTCTCAACAAACATAAGTGTTTATTAAATACCACCCCGAAAACATTAACACCCAACTTTAGATCCCAAATTAAAAGGAGATGCAAGTATTCCAAAGGAAGTGAACATGTTCAAAGCCACCCTCCCTTAGCCTGGGGCATCAAAGTTAGTTGCTCTACATCAGATGCGTCCTAAATGAAGCAATACGTGGCCGACTGCCTGTCTTCCCGCAACCTCTGTACGTTCTACAACGAGCATAGTGTTTGTTTTCGTGTCTTTTTTTCATTCTCCCTTTCATTTTGGCAAGATTACGTGGGACAGACACGAGAGAGGTACCATGTACTGTATCGGAGCATCAGGGTATGAGGAAAGACGTGCTCTCTCATCAGGACCTGGCCCCTGTTCCACAATGCTGGCGTAAAACTAAGACGTCTAACTTTTATCTTAGCGCTCTCGTACGAGAGCGCTAAGATAAAAGTTGAGACGCCTTAATTTTTAAGATAGCTTTGCATCACTGGGCCGTGAACTTTTCCGAACTATCTTTAGGCGTAAAAATCAGTAAAAAAGCCCAAAATTGTAATAATAAAACATTGACTTAATACGATCTTAACTGAAGTAACTTTGTGGAACGAAGCCCAGATGCTCGTGTTGTCTGACATGTTTCCGAGTCAGTTACGCACTCTGGGATAACGAAATACAAATGCTGAAATTGTTCTAAAGTGTGTCACTTCATAAGTCATGCTTGGTTTCAAAAATGCTAAAATTGTAATCAGTGCGGTTTAAATAGTTTTCGTGGGAAAGGGCACAGTTTCCAACATTTTTGGCATTTTCTAAGTAAACAAATTCGTTCAGAGACGGTTGCAATTGCAAATTGTTGTTAACCGAACAATTAAATGCGTTTAAAGACGGTTGACAATTGGCAAATTGTTGTTAACCGAACAATTAAATGCGTTCAAAGACGGTTGACAATTGGCAAATTGTTGTTAACCGAACAATTAAATGCGTTTAAAGACGGTTGACAATTGGCAAATTGTTGTTAACCTAACATATGCGTTAACAGACGGTTAACAATTACTAATTTGTTGTTAACCAAACATATAATTTTAGAGTTAGTTTACAATTGTCAAATTGGTGACTGAGCACTTATAAAAGACAGAAAAACAATGTTCGGTTTACAACTAACAAACGTGTTGTAAACTGTCTCTTCCAAACAAAACCATTTGGAAACTGAACCTATGTACCCAGCGGCTGTTTACCACGTGTACAATCTTACATCACTATCAACGATGAAGCCGCCAGGTGCCCTGTCGCTTTATCCGAGTGTGTGTAGTGTTGGCCCTATAACTTACACGTACACCTGCTCCTCTGAGAAAGAGATTTAATAAGGTTTTTTTAAATAAAAAAGTAGTCTTTAAGATATGTTTTATGACCGACCTTGGATAAGCATCATAGGAGCAGATGTCACCTTTGTCTTAATGGCTGTAACTGCATCGTGTACGGGAGGGCAAGCTCCTGTAGTGTAACAGATTTGTCCTGGGAGTAATGTTGCCATTTGCCGTTCTTGGCCCAGTTACTCAACGCGATCTTAGGCCTAGTTGATCTCTAACTATTAGTGATTTATAAAACAACGTCATGTAGAGTTGTTTCTTATCATAGGCTTACGACTGTCGTAGCGCAGACATATACCTTTTAAACAGGTGTCGAATGGCGCCGGTTCCAAATCAATTTTTGCGCTACGAGATTTGTAAGTCAATGTTATAGTTTAGCACCTATCATCAACTTAGCCCAAGATTGCTTTGAGGAACGGTGGCCATCTCTCTAAGGATAAGATCGCTTTGAGTTACGGGGCCCAGCTGGTGTTGTGTAAGTCAATGTTATATTTTAGCACATATGATCAACTTGGCCTAAGATCGCTTTGAGGAACGGTGGCCATCTCTCTAAGGATAAGATTGCTTTGAGTTACGGGGCCCAGCTGGTTTTGTGTAACAAGTATCCAATACCATTTGGCCTATCAGGCATGGCTTTATGAATTCG
Source organism: Calliostoma canaliculatum (assembly GCA_032361085.1). NCBI lineage: Eukaryota > Metazoa > Mollusca > Gastropoda > Trochida > Calliostomatidae > Calliostoma > Calliostoma canaliculatum. The sequence continues at coordinate 1,810 of JAULCD010567592.1, read as the reverse complement.
TTTTTAAATGCCCAAATTCTTGTAAAATGTGCTCTTTCCAGAGAACAAAATCGCTTTTTTTCATAAAATGTTTTTTACTTTACAACAGTTTTGTGTAAGCCATAGCCAATGGGTTAACAGAATCCAATGGCTTTGCAAATGTCAAAAGAGGTGTAAAATATGTACTTTAAAAACATTTTAGTATTTGTAAACATTTGAAAATGTACAGTAAGAAAACATTTTATTACTCTGCAATGTAAAACAAGTTTGAGTGTCAAAATTATGGTAAACTGTGTCATATCTAAAAACAAGGACAATTTTTGAAAGTAAAAATTTTTCAACGATTTGGACACTTGCAAACAGAACCCATCCGTCTAGTTCAGTTTTTGATCTTTGATTTCATTTTTTCACAAATGATGACGAATCCTTTTCCAACATGGAAGAGGAATGTTGGCGAGCACAGCACCACCTACTGCTCCCCATCCTGTCCCTACCACTTGTGTACACTGGCAGCTGGTGCCCATTCCTTTCACGGATACTTCAAACTCGGAAGCTTTGTTTGCTCACACAACACCGCGGATCTGAGCCCCACGGGATACCCGATCACAGGCCCGACACTCCGAGAACCATGGGGAGCTGTTAAAACACTCGTTTAACATTGGATATCATCGAGTGAACCTTCTTAAATGAACTGTAGTGATGTATGCTTGAATATTTATACCTGTTGCCTCTGGCTAGAACTGAGCTCGTGGGTTCAGCATGCAAATGCCAAGCTCGTCGTAAACTCTGCTCTTCCCAAAGAAAAACAAGTTTTCCTTTGGGAAGTGCAGGGTTTACAACAAGTTGGGCATTTAAATAAAAAAAATTTGAAAAGTGGATATTTTTAACCTTTGTAATAGTTCCCAGTTTACAAAGACTGTGGCATGCGTAAACATTTCCTTGAAAATTGCAGAGTTCAGAAGGAAACAATGGTGAATATTTTACCCAACATGTGCGCTCAATGTATAGTTTACGTGCAAAGTAAAGCTAAGGATTTGAACACAATATTTAACTTCGGACACCATGATATTCATGTAATGAATTTACAATTGTTCAGAGAGTACGTTGGGATTCCCCACAGATTGCAACATTAATTCTATTCAGAGGATGAGATCTTTACAGGAGAACATGCCTAAACTCACAATACGATATGCTTGGTATTTACATAGATTTACTACTATACAGTAAATGCTATCTCCTGCTTATACTATTACCTTTATGGCATTTAAAAAACTACATCGATACTTATTGACTGAATATTTTCATGAAACTTGTGTTCAAGGTAAATGCTTCCGGGAGCACCACGCACTTGCACTTTGCTAATACCTGGTGTTGTCATGTCTGTCAATAATCAATATATGTGGCTTGTATCCTGCCTCTATGTCAAAGGGAACTGTCTTCAAATGAAGGATCGAAACATCCCCTGACAAAGAAGAGTGGGAAGACGAAACGTGGGTGGGTGGTAAGTGGTGAGTCGTTTAAAAAAATATTAATAAATAATTAAAACAAAATTCAGTTATATCGCAAAGGAGATGACAGTGACAGTGATTACAGGGGGTGGGGGTTAGTGGTCCTACGTAGGAGATACTAACTCCTACGTAGAGTGAGTGAGTGAGTGAGTGAGTTAGTTAAGGTTTAACGCCATTTTCAACAATTTGTCAGTTATATATCAGCAAGGTTTATGACAGGGGGAAAGCCTACATAAACAATGTGGTTATGTGATACAGTGAAACCTGCGAGCTTCGACTGGTACCTTAACCCTTACCGTGCGGCTCACGGAAATATCCGGGTC
>JAULCD010567259.1:0-14122 GCA_032361085.1 Calliostoma canaliculatum | reverse complement strand
CTTTATATTTTTGCGCTTTATATTTTTGCGAGTGAGCCTCATTCGCAAAATTCGCAAAAATATCACGGTCGCAAAAACTTCACTGTTTACAGTATTAAAACTGTTTTTATTTGGTTAAAATGTTTAGTTGTATGTTAAAACTGTTTTGATTAGTTGAAACATCTCATCTTTTCTACACCGAAACTATGACAGGAAACAGGTATATTGTTTTCTTTAAATAATATTGATTTTTTAAAGTTTAATTCGTGTATGCTTGTGAATGAAATTAAATGTACAACAAACACAAGGTAATGATTTACAGTGATGATTAATTAAAATACCTCTCATATAAAGAACAAGGTGTGATATTGATACAGCCATAGATGGAATAACCCTTCCGATAAGATAAAAAAGAAAGAAATGAAGTAGATATATTGTCACTCGAACTTCGACATTATGATGTATGTTATGATATACTATTAGTTTTTAATTAATCTGATCATTCACTGTGAAATTATGTTTAATATCTTTATTGTTTTAAAAATGAAGCTTGATATGCAATGACATGCAATGTTTAAACAGGTTAGCGAATCACCAGCAGGTCACCTACTTTTTATTGCTACTGAGTGTCATTCAACATCCTATTCTACGATTTTGAAGGTATTTTTTTTTTACTTTGTGGAATATATATTTCTTGGGAACATCGTGTGTGCCAACCACATGTTAGATGACCTTCCATCATATCGATGAAGTTATGTACTCAGGTTGCAACATGAAGATGTCTAAACTTAACCCCCATCTGGAGTTTTTGGATTATTTGTTGGCCAAGGGGGTTACGGCTTGTGCAGGGGACTCTTGTTGTAACCACTGCACTTTATTGACAGCAGCCGAGTTCACTCTCTACCTTCATGCTAAATATATGAGAGGTACACGACAAAGAAATCATTCATTCCCACTTCAAAGGAGTCAGTGTTTGTTCCAGCATCGATGACAATGTTATCTCCCTATTGGCCTCACCAGTTAAGAAAGCAGCAAGGACAACATTCAGTCCACAAAGAACAGAGTAAGCAGCTAGCGAAGCAGCAGTCGACTGACAAATCCATGTCCACAGGTTGCCTTGATTTGTCGCTGATCTAGACGAGAGTCCTGATCTGCTGAACAGACCATCCTCGAGAGGAACTCTACAGAGCAGGGTGGATCCTTCCCCGGATGCAGCAGTGATCATCAAGACAGGATCGACAGGATAAAGACGACCAAATCTGTCACAACACTATAGACAACTATAACCGTAGAGACCAGGACAATGATCACATCTTCGAGAGAATGATCATCGACGTTATGTTTGAAGGCAAGATTGTCTCGATTCAGACTATCACAACCGCAGCTACAGAGGCGATTCTAGGAATCGTGATAGAATCCCTAGAAGTTACAGGAATCAGCCGATCACTCAACCACACTGTTCCCTAAAAATACAAAGGTCTGCCATCCACGCGATGACGATCTACATGATAACATGCCTTCCCTCCTCTGGTCAGTTTCAAGAATCTGACAGAGGATATGAACACCCCGCTTTACCATTGGTAGACTTTGCAAAATCTTTAGTGCGTCCACATTATCCACTTAGCAGCATGGACTGCTCTCATTCTATCTCAAAACATGTAGATTAGGACCTCATGTTTAAGAGAGTATTATCCTACAGGATAAAGGACAAACATCTTGAGGCCATGGATGAAGTCGCCCGACACCAGTCTCTGCCATTACTATGATTTCTCTTACAGCGGACTGTCTGACGTTCTTAATTGCTGTGCGAATGAACCTAGACGATGATAAGCAGATGACCAAACAATAGCTAGAGAGGCATTCCTGTACTTAGCTGAGAGTTCCCTGAACACTGTGCCAACTGTTTGGGGGCCAGCTACCAACAGTTCTTGACAAGGTCACTTCCAAATCTGAAAAAAAGATGTTGATATCTTTGGTGATAATTAATGACACCTCAGGGTCACCAGCGCTGCCAGAAAGAAATTTGAGCATCTCATTGTACAGCAGGCCGTTCAGCCCAACAGTACTGACAAATGACAGGTGTGCTTTTCTGACAAGGCCAAAATAGTTGGCAAGGCCTAAACAGACAAGAAGGAGAAAAAGTGACATTCCGGCCACCTCACAACTGGAAATGTGAGTTCTCCCAACGAACACGCCATTACATTCCCTACTGGAGGGAGGTCGACTGTATTTCTCCACATCTAGGCTCTTGTTACTATTTTCTACTGCAAATATACTTATAATAATAATGGTTGTCACCACCCCCACAAAAACGTATGTTTGGACATACTATCTTTTAAAATGTTTGCATCCTTAAAAAATTTTGTTAACATAAAAAAATCATGAAAACACACCTTGTGAATGATAAAAGACACAAAATGGACATTCTCTCTGCAAATCATACTGAATGAAATGTTTGTGCATAAATTGAGTACGAAAAGGTTGTTTATAAAAACGTCTACAAATGAAGTCATTCATGATCATGCAACACAGTAATGAGACAACTAAAGAGACAACTAATCGAGAAAGTAATGAGACAACTAATAAGACAACTCATGAGAAAACAATGAGACAACTCATAAGAAACTAATGAGACAACTAATGAGAAACTAATGAGACAACTCATGAGACAACTAATGAGACAACTTATGAGAAACTAATGAAACAACTCATGAGAAACTAATGAGACAACTCATTAGAAAATAGTGAGACAACTCATGAGAAACTAATGAGAAAACTAATGAGAAACTCATGAGACAACTCATGAGAAACTAATAAGACAAATCATGAGAAACTAATGAGACAACTAATGAGAAAATACTGAGACAACTAATGAGACAACTCATGAGAAACTAATGAGATAACTAATTGGATAACTAATGAGAAACTAATGAGAAACTAATGAGACAACTAATGAGAAACTAATGAGACAACTTATGAGAAACTAATGGGACAACTTATGAGAAACTAATTAGACAAATAATGAGAAACTAATGAGACAAATAATGAGAAACTAATGAGAAAATAATAAGACAACTAATGAAAAAATAAAACAACTATTGAGACAACTCATTAAAAAATAGTGAGAAACTAATAAGAAACTAATGAACAACTAATGAGACAACTACTGAGACAACTCATAAGAAACTAATGAGACAACTAATGAGACAACCCATGAGAAACTAATGAGACAACTCATGAGAAACTAATGGGACAAATCATGAGAAAATACTGAGACAACTAATGAGACATCTCACGAGAAACTAATGAGACAACCCATGAGAAACTAATGAGACAACTAGTGAGAAACTCATGAGAAACTAATGAGACAACTCATGAGAAACTAATGAGACAACCAATTAGAAAATAGTGAGACAACTCATGAGAAACTAATGAAAAACTAATGAGACAACTAATGAGAAACTAATGAGACAACTCATTAGAAACTAATGAGACAACTAATGAGAAACTAATGAGACAACTAATGAGACAACTAATGAGAAACTAATGAGACTTCTGATGAGAAACTAATGAGTTAATAATAAGACAACTAATGAGAAACTGATGAGACAACTAATGAGACAACTGACTTAATCAAACAATGCCGTGACCAACATCTCTAGATAACCGGAATGAGATCATTCAAATAGCTCTGATGAGTTTGTCAACAAATGGTGCCATTGCTCGACATCTTAGTGACAACAAGAGAACTGTGCAGCAAATCTAAAAACTACATAGAACCAACTGGAATGTCACACCAAAGAAGAAGAAGACATCCACGTAAAATGAATGCACCAGAAGACAAAATACTGTGGTGTTTTTCCCAAAGGCCACAATGCTTGTCAGCCAGAACACTCCATGACAGGTGGGGCTGACTGGGTAAAATTCTAGTTTCACGAGAAGTAGTCAACAAGAGACTGTTACATTGTGGCTACAGAGCGAGAAGACTTCTTCGACAACCCATAGTAACACAAGAAAACAAACATCTACCTTGCGAGTGGGCTGTACAGCACAGCTACGTCAGACTGCAACAATGGCGTTGAGTCATCTTCATTGATGATCCCCATATTCTGCTTCATATAGTTGATAGACTAGTGCGTGTGTGCAGGTTAGTGGGCGAAACATTCAGGGATGACTGTGTGGAGGGTGTTATTGCAGGTGGAGTCAGTGCAGTTCTGGTTTGGGGTATCATCCAGTAGGACTGAACATTTGCTGTTAAAAAAACCCCATTAATCAAAGAACATACCGCCAAATCCTGGAGTAGACGTTCCTCTCATATGCTCGCCAAGTGACCGGCGATAACTTTTTGCTGCAGAATGACAACGCTGCCACCATTGTGCCAGTGCAACCAACAACTTCCGATTGCAAGATAGTGTTGACCACCTACCCTACGAAAGGTGGACGCTGTGCCAAAGACTGTACATGCTTTGGGTCAGTTTTTGGTTTGATTTAGTACAATGTGGCTGCAGCAGTATCATGTGAAACAAGCTGTTTGACAGCTTGCCAATGGGAATTATTACCCTTGGGAATGTACGAGGTGAAATCACACGTTACTGACTTTACAAATTACTGGATACCGATATAACACTCATTCTCCACTAACAGGCGCCAATAAACAATTTTCATGTTGCTCTGTCTTTTTAAAAATCAAACAAATCATTTATACAATTATGTAACAGATACAAGTCTAATTTTTTTATTTATTCTAGGACATTTTGAAAAATGACCATGAACGTTACTGTCACATTACTGTTATTACCCCCTGTGATAAAATAAGGTGGAACTTGTTAATGCAAGTAAAGGCAGTTTTCTGAGGCATGGAAGGCGTACAGAGTGACGTAACATAACATTTTGTTTCATTCCTGTTGTGTTAACATATCTTTCTGTAAGGAGAAGAATTATATTGATGCTTGATATTGAAGCTACACTTTACTCATTGCGCACAAGAACAAAATATAATTTCGAACAAACAAATTTACTAGCCACATAAAGAAACTGCATGGAGAAGATATATTCTGAATTGAAATACAACACAGCAATAACAAAATGATGCAGACGCTGTAGCAGCTGAATGATCGGACCATAAGAAAATGTCAACAGGACCTGAACAACATCTGTTACGATGACGTCAAAAGATCAAATTGGAATATGGGGTCAAATAACAAGGTTACAAAGACAATATGGGTATGACCACCCTGTGCTTGAATCACAGCAGTGCATCGACGATGCATGGAGTCCACCAAATGGGCATGTAAGGCCTGGGGAATGGTCTTCCATATCCTCCTCAAATCCTGTGTCAAGTCACGGACGTTATCTGGAGGATGTGGAAGATGACGTAGACGGTGATCTATTTCATCCCACACGTGCTCTATTGGGGAGAGATTTAGAAAAATTGCAGGCCATGGCAGTAACATGACATTGTTATGGTGAAGGAAATGCATTGCGCCCCTAGCCTATGAGGACGAGCGTTATCCTGTTGAAATGTCAATCCTTGGCCATGACGTTGCAGGAAAGGAATGACCACAGGCCTCAGAATCTGATCTCTGTGGCCAACACCAATGAGATTGCCTTGAACAACCACCAAAGGGTGCCATGCTGTTATCCCACCCCAAATCATCACAGAGCCACCTTCAAATTGATTCCTCTCCACAATACAGTTGTGTGCATAATATTCTCCCAAACGCCGGTAGATACGTTGGCTGTGGGAAATTTCAGTTTCTTTATGTGGCTAGTATACGTTACTAACAGATACGTTACTGGTAACATAATCAAAAACAATTTTCAATTTTGTCGCTCAAATGATGGCAAAGTCACACATTATTTTCAAAGTTGGAGATAGTTCTTTTAATTGATATGTTTCTGGCTAAGCAGTTTACTGGAAAATGATTTTAAAAGATTCAAACAGCCATTCTTGGGAATACTCTTATGAAAATAGGTAGTTAATAATTTGTGTAAACATTCAAAGTCCCATTCTTGCTTAATAGTTACACTTTCTCTAGTAGTTTAGCATGCATGTTTGTGGATTTCATAAAAGGTAATTTCTTGTCACAAAGACTTTAACTTGTCTGGTTTTAATAGCAATGTGTCTGTTTGAAATGATCTCGTATCTGTTTAATGTTGATAAGGCAACATTGAAAATATGTTTGATAAAATGGATGCACATTAGGTAAAATCAAGTGAGAACTTAAAGCCAATAGTTACATTAATGTCTTCCTTGAGTAAAAATCACAAAAACAGTAGTAACTTATTTGGTTTTAAAAGTAACATATTCAAAAACCTGAGAAAAATGAAAAAGCTAATATTTCTCTCCAACCTATCCTCGACAGAGCGGGGATTGCACCCTAACAGACAGAGCGGGGATTGCACCCTAACAGACAGAGCGGGGATTGCACCTAACACGTTCAGGGCACTCGTAGACCAGCTATGTAAACTGCTGGTTGATTTGTCCGCGAAACGTTAAAACGACATCTCTCGCTTTGGATTACTACGCTCTATGCATTCCTTTGGTAAAGTCTAGATGCGTATGCCTTTCCTTCTCCCGTACTTCTGCCACAGTTCTTCCATGGAGAAGTGTGGCAGACAGCCACCGTGCATCTACTTCCTGTAGCTCCACTTTGGCCAGCCAGAAGGTGGTTCCTGGACATTCTGGAGGTAGCCGACCATCCAAGCAGACGCCTTCCAGAGCTACTGATTCATTCTTACACAAAACAGCGCCATCCCGATGTCGCAAGGTTTCAGCTCCATGCATGACATATCTTAAAGAGTCCCTCTTAGCTAAGGAATACTCTAGGAAGGCTGTTGATGTGGCAGCAAACATTTATAGATAATCCATTAGAACTATATATGACAAGTTGAATTCTTTCCAGGCTTATGCTAAAACTAAGAATTTTCTAGCAATCGAAGACACACCACCACAGGTTGCGGATTACTTTGTTTACCTTAGGGCCACTAAGGAACTCAAATTAACGATGTACCTGGTGGCTTTAGCCGTAAAGCTGTTGAGTTCCCGGAGCGGCAATCTCTCATTCGCTCCTTTAAGATTCAGGATGCGAGTCAGAGGTTTAGACCCCTAGCGTGGGGCCTAAACATACTGCTTTGGCACCTTGCAAGCAGTACCTATGAACCTCTTGAGTGCATGTTCCATGAGTTAGTACCCATAAGACACTCTTTCTTGTTTCAGCAATGGCAGCTAGGATTTCCGAAATCCATGCTCTTGATATATATAGCACAGGTAAGGTTTAACCAGACAGCGCATGGTGTGATCCACTTTGGTCTGAGGTATGATTTTGTTGCTAAGAACTGGTTACCTGGCCTGGAACAGTTTCACATTCCAGCTCTCTCTTTCATCTTGAGTATATGTACATGATATCGAGAAGTGTCTCGTACCACATGCAGTCACACACAATGGTTGCATGCTACTATCCTTAGAGCCTTTGCAGCTGAGAATGTCCCACCTCCACATGCCTCCAATCTGCACCAAGTTTGTACTATAACTTTCACAATGGCCCCTTCTTGGCAATTGTTCCCTCATGTCTATAATGCAGGGATGTTTTTGGAACTTAACATTAGTTTTTACTAGCCACTATCTCAGGTACATAGCAACTGTGGATGTGAAGGAGGTAGCAACTATGGATGTGAAGGACATAGCAACTGTGGATGTGAAGGAAATAGCAACTAAGGATGTGAAGGGGATAGCCACTGTGGATGTTGAGGAGATAGCCACTGTGGATGTGAAGGAGATAGCAACTATGGATGTGAAAGAGATAGCAACTGTGGATGTGAAGGAGATAGCAAGTATGGATGTGAAGGAGATAGCAACTGTGGATGTGAAGGAGATAGCAACTGTGGATTTGAAAGACATAGCAACTGTGGATGTGAAAGACATAGCAACTGTGGATGTGAAAGACATAGCAACTGTGGATGTGAAGGATAATACAGCAGTTTAGTACTCTGGTTTTTGTTCATCAGCTGACCAATGTCTTGTGTCTCCACCACAGCAGTCTGTCATATAAGATGGCAATATGTATGGTTCAGGATAAATAAATAAAACATTTTGGTGTAAAATTATAATTTATACATGCCTGAACCATACATAGTTAATCCAACCCAACTGGCCCCCAGACACGCAGATTAACACAGTGAGTACCACTGTTTGCTTGTCACAGGAAAGTGAATTGCAAATGACCGACCCAGACGTGACATAAAGCCGGATTGTGTATGCGCAGGTAACCGGGAATAGTTACAAGGTAGAAGTTATCTGCATAATTGCAGTATGTATAGGTCAAGCAAGTATAAATTATAATTTTCACAATAAAAAGTACTTGATTTTTTTCTATGCGCCTGTCTTTATGAATTCTGTGAACAAAGGTTTGTAATGGACATACATGACTATTTGCAGCATCGGTAGGTGGAAACAGAGATGTGGCCCTGGCACTGTTGATGAATGGGGCAAACATCAATGCACAGGATCATGATGGAAAGACAACACTGATGATTGCTGTCATCAATGGCCATCAGAGTTTGCTTGAACTACTTCTACAAAAAAAAGCTGATCTGACAATAAAGAATGAGGTATGTTTCCAGCACGCATGGTTCAGCACAAGCCAAATTTAAATCCACTACTTGTCTCTCACAAGAACATGAACAAATATTCAGGAAATGGTGAATATAAAAAAGGCATTTTCTAGATCCAACTAGGTGTTTTTAGTCTGTGTAGCTCACCTGCACATGAGCTGAATCAAGCACCATCACTTTTTTTATGTCGGCACAAGAGTACTATATGTATACTGTTTAAAAACCTAATTCTGCATATAAAAATAGTATGTATATTTTAACTTGACTACATTATGTAATACAACAACACAATTAATACAAGAGTAAAAATACATTTAAAACCATGTCACTGCTAAAGAAAATCAAATAAACAAGCCTTGTTTATTTATTTTTTGATGAAATAAATAAAAATAAACAAACTTATTTAGGTAAAAAAAACCAAATTGTTCTTCTTTGTTGATTTTTGTAAAGAGAGATGATTTGTATATAACATTATATGAACCAACAGAATGGAGGTGTGGTAGCGTGTTCTTTTAAAGTCTTGTGCTTTTGAAGTCGCTTTTGTCTATTGTCATTTCAGCATTTAAGCAGACCTGTCTCTCCATGGATTTATGTCGAGAAAGGGGCTGTTCCTAGCATGGTGGGGTTGCCAGTTCTTGGCAAGCTTTGTTTAGCAATTTAAGTTGCTTTTTTGATAATAATTAAGATAAATCGTTTAGGCAATTTCATTTAGGGGGAATATTTTTAAGTGAGTTATTTTGGGGGTAAAGGGCTTCTGTTTGGCAATATCAAATTGTTTTAGTAGGTATTTTTTAAATTTCAGATTTTAGCTAGTCTAGACTATTCAAATCTGTTAACACTTTTACCACCACATCCTGGAATTCAGGTACAGAAATTTTAGGTCCTACACCACCACGTCCCAGTTATTTATCCGGGATGCGAGGTTTGTTTACAACTATAGCTATTCAACATCTGTTCTCGCATAGTTATATCACTTGACAAACGGAAACGAGATTACAAATCATAAAATAATGGATTCTGGATTATTCACCAATTTCCCCCTGCGAAAATCAAAGGTAAACAATTTGTTTAGCAGATAAATATGTGTGTCATATTTTCGAATGGCGGCTGATTTTGCATCGAACACATGACAAGTTATCAAAAAACAAAATTTATAACAACTTGCACGAATCTGATTTGGAAGAAGTAAATGATGGCGAACGTGAATTTCCCCAGTGAAAATGAATTAATGCCACATTCCAGTGGAAATTCCAGTGGAAGTTCCAGTGGAATAATTTAGTGGTATACCACTGGTAATACCACTGGAATAAAAATATCAGTACAGATTTTGATTATAGCGCAAATATATTCCAACAAAATTAAGAATCTGACAGCAATATTTGTTGACAAGTGTTTAGGAAAGGACATATATCTTTATATATATTTATATACAGAAGATCATAGTAACACATATTTATATAGTAAATAATGTGCAAGATCCCAGTGGGATTTTAATATTCCATTGGAATACTGAAATTAAGCTTATGTATTCCATTGAGAACCAGTGAGTTCCAGTCATCCATTGGAACTATATGTTGTATTTAGGATCACACTATCTGAAAAAGTGACTATTCTATCACTTTGCGTGATTGAGTCCTGTGCGGGATAGTGTGATCCTAAATATAACAAATAGTTATGTTTGTCAAAGTCTCTGGCCGAGTGGTTAAGGCGTTGGGATCCTCAGTGCTGGCGATTTGGTGCCTGACTCTTAAGGGTGTGGGTCCGAATCCCGCACGGGGACTCAACCACGCAGTAATAGAATAGTAACTTTTTCAGATAGTGTGATCCTAAATATAACGTATAGTTGACTGAGGTCCATCTTAGCTTACGATAGCTGTGTGGGACGTGTCCCAGGTAGAAATATAATTAATGAGTTTATTTCGTTCAATTATCGCCACTACACCTTGCATCCCGCTGTCTGGCTTAGCCTATTAAGGTCATCAGTCTCCTTTGAAAGCAGTCAGCCTTTTGAAACAAAACCCCAGATTACAATTGCTGACAGTTTGAGGAAACGATTCCAGTCTGTGTCGGGTCGGTACAAGACTGATAGTCCTGTAGGAGATAATGATTGACTCGAATACAAAACTTCCATTAGACAGGTCAATCACTGGACCAAAGGGATTCGTTAACAACTGTTAAAACTGTTGTAAATTTTGTAAGTAAAAAAAATAGTATAACAAACAAGAAATTCAAAATCGTTGTAAACTGTGAAGTTTACGAAAAAAAGGTGGGCGGTTTTTTTTTTAGTTGGTTTTTGGGTGGACGGGGTTGTGTACTGTTTACAACAATTTTGACAGTATATCTAACACAAAATCTAGTTTTTCTTTGGAAATTGCACCAGTTCCATCGACTTTGGCATTTGTAAATTAAACCCATACAACGCCAAAAAGCGTTGTAAAATGTGCACTTTACAAAGAAAAACAAACTTTTTGGGGGAAGGTGTACAATGTACAGCGATTCCGGCATTGGTTCAGTGGATGTTCAGGGCCCCGTTCCTAAAAGCGATCTTAGGCTAAGTTTTTTTTTTCGTTTTTTTTCACAGTTTTATTGACCATTTGAAAGTTACATAATAAAGATGTTATACAAGAAAAACTGTTTTGGTCATTTTTACACATACAATAAAAAACAAAAAATTTACACCATTCACACAATGAGTAAAGAGTTAAAGAGAATCTAAAAGAGGTTGATAAATCATCCATTTAGTCTGAAACTTCTGCCAATTACAATTGGTAAATGCAATATATTTTTCTATAATGTATCTTTTCTTAAGTGAAGCCTTAAAATACTTGATACTAACATTCTTAGAGCAGCATCTACAAACATAAATATAGTGCTTAGCCATGAGTACAATAAGATCAAATACCTTATCTGATGAAAAATTATCATATGTACCAAACAATATCAATTTTAAATTGGGTTTGAGATTATGCACATGTGCACACTTGTCAGAGATCCAATTAAATAAGGCATTCCAAAACCTTTGAACAATTGCACAATCAAAAAACAAATGATCTATAGACTCAGGACAGCTCGTTTATGTTAGTAATATTGACTTCAGTGTCCAAGTCTATGTAACTTATGCTACAAGGATTAAAAGGAGTTTAATTTATACAGATCTTAACACAGCTATTTGCAACTAACGTTACAACACCATCTCACTCACCCATTGCCCTGTGTCCCATCTTCCCTAGAGCTGCACCAACCGTGTATCTGGACAGAGCTATTTTCACGTGATCTTGTGGATTGGTTAACTCCACGTCAGCTTTTCTCATCCAGTTGGTTCGAGTCAGATTTGTGAACAATCGATTGTGTGATGAAAGAACAAGAGACATTTCCGATTCACTGATACTGTCCGGAGCAGACACCAAACCTTCAGCAGACATCTGGTCTGTATTCTCTCCCGAACCTTCCAGTGTCTTCGGACCAGTCACATCTTCATAGTCCTGACAAGCACAAAATCTTTTTCACAAACTGTGCTTTATATTTGTACAATCCCATATAATAAAATATTTTTTAATTAGAACTTAAAATTGTAATCTTTCGGTAATTTGTTTAAACAAATTGACACAAGGTAAGTTTTGAAACAGAATAGGGGACGGTCATTTATCACGGGATGGGGGGTTGAAGGAATTCAGGGGAGGGTCACCAAAATATAAGACACTCTTCCGAGAAGGGTCATGAATTTTTTTACACATCTTTGGGGAGGGTCTTGAACGAAAATGCTTGGCTACAAAAGCCAATATGACAAAACTTTATGGATAATCAACTTCTGTATTGCACAGTAGCGACATTTCGTTACAGATTCTTATACCGTTTTCAAGCTTGAAAACGGTCTAAGAATCTATACAGAAACGTCATATTCAGTACCTACAACTTCTAAAATGCCTCTCAAACAATTTACAAAAGCCAATTTTTTTTTTCTTTGGCGATATATTTCAGTATGTATTGCAATATATAGAAGTGTATCACAATATATACAAAATGTGGAGCACTACACAGCCCTACTGATCACTGTAAGGGTTAACCTTGAAGTATGTAGGGAAGCTGGTCCTGAAGTCGTCCTCCTCCTGTTCCTCCTGGCTGCGTTCGTCTCCGTGCGTCCTCTCCTTGTAGCGATACAGTGCCTCCTCCTCTTCCTCTTGCTGTCTCCGCCGCTCCTCCTGATCCTGCCAAGCCAGCAGACACCGGTCGAACAGCTGCGACAACGTCCGCACTGCCCGCGGAGACAGCTCCCTCGATGTCCGACAGTGGTGGTCGACCATCAACAGGGCGTCCAGCAGCATTCTACACAAGGGACAAGACAATGCATATTAGGCTATTTAACCCTTACCGTGCGGCATAGTTTTGGAGAAGTTATCCTGAGTGGCGTGTCCTCATTCAACATCGCCGCCTATTTGTCCATGCGGCTCACAGAAATATCCGGGTCAGGCTGGTAGCCTGACCCGGATATTTCCGTGAGGCGCACGATAAGGTTAACAAATAGATAAAACATGTCCTTGTAAAGGCAGAATCCTTTCAAAACAAATACAATGAAGATATAAAAGTTGCAAGTAAAATCCGGTGTCACATGTTAGTGAACGAAAAAACAACAATGCATCAGTGATTTTGTATGCCATTAGACGGTGACAAACACAACTATATGTTATATTTACAATTATCCGATCTAAAAACAAGTGTATATTTTATCACGTTGCGTGGTTGAGTCCCGTGGGAGTTTCGAACTCCCACCCTCACAATCAGGCACTTAATTGCCAGCATTCATCAGGTTTTTAAGGAGCAAGTTTTTGCCCTGACTGAAACTTTGTGAACGTATGTATAACATGCATGTATACATGCACGCATACATACATACATGCACGCATACATACATACATGCACCATACATACATGCTCGCACATATACATGCACGCACACATACATACATGCATGCACGCACACATACATGCACGCACGCACACATACTTACATGCACGCACACATACATACATACATGCACGCATACATACATATATGCACGCACGCATACATACATATATGCACGCATACATACATACACGCATACATACATACATACATACACGCATACACACATAAATACATACACGCATACATACATACATACATACATGCATACACATACATGCACGCATACATACATACATACACGCATACACATACATGCACGCATACACACATACATGCACGCACACATACATGCACGCATACACATATACATGCACGCATACACACATACATGCACGCATACACACATACATGCACGCATACACACATACATGCACACATGCACGCATAAACACATACATGCACGCATACACACATACATGCACGTATACACACATACATGCAATCATACACACATACATGCATACATACACACATACATACATACATACATACATACATACACGCATACATACATACATACATGCAGTCATACATGCACGCATACATGCACGCATACATACATAC
>JAULCD010567148.1:0-14124 GCA_032361085.1 Calliostoma canaliculatum | reverse complement strand
TTTTAAAGAATATCACGAACGAAACATCTTTTCGTAAATTTATCGAAGTAATTTATGTTGTAGCATGAACAAGGTTCGAGACGGTCGCGACTTGATGACAATTATTTTTTTTAATTTTGATGTCCCACGAATAAGTCGCAGGTCGTTTTTAGAGATATTTTTGGAAGTAAAAAAGTGCGACTTGTACGTGAGTATATACGGTAATTAATAAAAGACCTATGAGTTAGGGCTGCTACCATCATTTACCCTGCTATAAAACCACACATTGGTGGCATAATAGTAAACTTTGTAGACACATACTGCCAAAAAAAACTGAGTTGGAAAGAACCACCATCAAGAGTACTCTTGAACTGTAATTGATCTTTGAGCTCAAAACTACAGAATGATTGGCTGAGAAATCCCCCAATGTGTACTTGATGTAAGACCAATGTGGGCTTTTGAAATCCTATTCCCCATCTTACTTCCGCTGTTTCTGGACAAAGTGTGGCAGATGGCCAAATGTGATTACATCCAGTAGATCCACTGTGGCCTGCCAGGATATTGTTCCTGGACCTTCTGGAGGTAGATCTTCTAGACTGGCCAAATCTAACAATTCATTTATACACAAAAACTTGCCATCCCAAAAGTTCCAACTTCACCCTTCGGGTATCTCAAAGAGTCACTCCTAGTTAAGGAATACTCTGGGAAAGCAGCGGATTTGGTTGCGAACATCAATCGATGATCCACCAAAAAACTATATGCAGATAAGTGGACTTCTTTTCAAGCTTACGCTCAGACCAAGAAGTTTGTCACCATTGAAACCACTCCTCAATAGGTAGCGGATTACTTAGTTCATCTTGGAATCACCAAGAAATTCAAAGGCACAACTCTAGGCACTTATCTGGTCTATTTAAAGCCTTCAAGGGTTCCAGAGCTGCAAGCTCTCCTTCCAGGGCCCCGTTTCACAAAGACGTCATAAACCATGTCACTGGCTTACTGAATTTGGTCTACAAATGCAAAAATTTGTGGTAAACTGTGCACTTTCCAAAGAAAAACAAGTTTTTCTTTGGAAAGAGCACAGTTTACCACGATTTTTTGCATTTGTAGACTAAATCCATTAACCTAGCGACATGTTTTACGACGTCATAAAGTTATGGCGCCTTTGTTAAACGGGAGCCAGGACGCAAGCAAAGGACTTCAACGTTTTTTTTGCGACAACTTGCTTGCAGTGCCTATGAACCCCTCGAGAGTGTGTCCCAAGAGTTACAGTCCCATGAGACACTCTTTCTTGTAGCTTAGCAACGGCTGCTAAAGTATCAGAAATCCACGCTCTTGTTGTTGCACAGGTCAGGTTTGATCAGACAGTGCATGGTTCATTCCACTTTGAATTAAGTATGACTGTATTGCTAAGAACCAATTACCCAGCGAGGAACCGAGACAGTTCTATATCCTTGCTATCTTATCCATCTTGGGTAAACATGATGTCAAGGATTTGTTATGTGTCCCATTAAAGCTTTAAGAATCTATCTTGACAGCACTAGTACCAGGTGCAGGTTCTTTAAGAGGCTAGAAACAGCAGAATCTGAGGTTTTTCATACCACAGTTGCATAATGGTTGCGTGATACTACTTTAAGGCCTATGCAGCTAATAAGCTTTTGCCACCAATCCCCACAAGGTTTGTGCAATTTGCCTCCACCATGGCCCTGCATCGCAACTGCTCGTTCACTTCTATCATGCAGGGCTGGTTTTAGAAAACATCTATATTTGCTAGCCACTACCTTGGGCACATAGCAACTGTGGATGTGCAAGGAATTCAGCAGTTTGGTCCACTGGTGGTTGCTCAACAGCTGACTAAACCCAGGTGATAAAATATTTTCCTTTACAGATGACAAAGGTTCCTGACTAAAGCATCCTCATAGTCACAGTTTGGATCTGGTGCAATCACTATACATACCGTCATGGCAGTCTGTCGAATATTGGCAAAATGTATCGTTCAGGTTGGATAAATTTAAATTTTTAGGATAGAATTATAATTTATACTCGGCCTGAATCATAAATGATTCATCCCACCCAGATGGCCATATGCTAACACAGTGAGTACTGCTGTTTTGTATTTCACAGAGAAGTGAAGACCAAGATGGCACACCGGAAGAAGCATGGCGGTCAGGGATTTACATACACAGGTTACCCCTATAGTTACCAGTTTAGAGTTATACATGAATTCATTCAAAGAAGAATTTAGGGTATTGTCACCAGGGTCAGGAATTAACTCTCTTACCCCTCTCTACCCATCCTGGATAACGCCAGGGCAATTACGCTCGTTACCGACT
This sequence comes from Calliostoma canaliculatum, assembly GCA_032361085.1. Taxonomy (NCBI): domain Eukaryota; kingdom Metazoa; phylum Mollusca; class Gastropoda; order Trochida; family Calliostomatidae; genus Calliostoma; species Calliostoma canaliculatum. The sequence continues at coordinate 11,815 of JAULCD010567148.1, read as the reverse complement.
ATGCTACATGGCCCTGGGAATAAGCGGTGGGTTTCTGCCGATTTGAATTACGTGTCGGTAAAAATAGCTGTCAATGCAATGACACGTCTTTGCTATCTGCCTGGGTTCAAGGGACGTAACTCTTGCCAACAACAATAGCTTTGTGCGTGATGTGAACTTCAAATTTGAAAAAAACCCGATTCTCATTGGTTGCACAGGGCTTGCTGTGTTAAGCGTTTGATTGGATGATAGCGACGATGACGCAACTTCCAAACCGGCAGAAACCCACCGCTTATTCCCAGGGCCATGTAGCATAGTCGGTAGCGAGCGTAATTGCCCTAGAGTTACCCAAGATGACTGGAGATATGCTTGTGTGAAATTAAGCAAACTATCACTAGAAATATTGTGTAGAAATTATTCAGCGGATTTATATTGGTTTGATGAGATTTCCGAAATGGAGAAAATTTAAAAAATAAAAAATTCCCGACCGACCTACCCTACGTTTTAAAGATATGTAATCGGAACCACAACATTTATTTTGTTTGGCCTAAGTGGTTCATGCGTACAACTTTCATATCAAACAGTGTTAAATTGTTATGAATTCAGATCATTCTCTGACGTCAGTGTTTTACATTTGCATATCAAATAGTTAATTAAATAAAACATATAGTATTACCTAATGAAACCATTTCTTAATCATTGGTTCTATGGGCACAAAGGGGGTGGGATAGCGCAGTAGTTAGCGTGCTGGCCATGGACTTCGAATCAAGAGGTCCAGGATTCGAATCCCGCCCCTGGGGCTCGTCGTCACTTTATGTGTTTGAAACACTTTAATATACACTGATGACAGATTGCGATTTTGTAACACGGTAACACTCCTGATTCGCAGGTACCAGCCAAAGCTCGAAGATTTCACTGCATCACATAACCACATTGGTGATGCAGGCGTTCCTCCAGCCGTAAACCTTGCTGCCGAGATATAAGTGAAAATTGTTGAAAACGGCGTTAATTTCCGTAGGAAATTTTATGAAACTAATGGAAATCTGCTGAATAAGTTTTACACATGTTTTCTGGTGTTGTAAAGGATACACTCCCAAACGAAAAAAATCTGTAGACCTCAAAGTACCTTGCGACTTCAGTTTCGGAAATGTTACTATATGTGCATCTTACAATTTTCAGCTTATATGACAGATTCCTCTTCTCTTTTTTGAGTAAATTCTGAAAATACTATTTCATATCTAAAATGCAATTCCCTTTGCCGAGAGGGGACAAAATATGGGGTTTTCACTTTGATATTTTTGTCCCGACGCTGGCATCTTGTTGGCGACTAGAAAGTATGCAGCCAAAGTTGAGAGTCAATTTGGTGTATTTCTGGTCGTTTTGAGATATTATTTATCCAGTTGGTTTGGTTAATTTTATCTAAGGTGTCCAACGACAGTTGACATTCTTGCCACAACTGGAGGAAATGAAAAAAATAAAGGCAAATACAATGTGGATTTTGTTACTGTTCCGAACGTGTTGTGTTCAGCATGTGGTTGGGGTGTTTCATGACTTGGGATAGGCGTAACCAATTAATTTATCTTTGAGTTTACCGACAAAAGTGCCGTTTAGCATGTCTCATAAGTGTTTTAAGCTCATTGTCATGCAATGGATTATTGCGTACTGAGTCAATTAGCTGGTGTAGCCATGTAAATAAACCCATGGCGTGGTTACAATTACCAAAATCGTTGTAAACTGTACACTTTCCAAAAAACAACAACATAGTTTTCAACGATTTTGGGAATTTACCGAAAATATCAATGTAAACTATACACTTTTCTAAATAAGACAACGATTTTGGCATGTTTATACCAAACCAGAGTGACATGTACTCAGAGAATGATGATGAAATAAATTTCCTTCCTTAGTTTCAATATTTTTCAATTTGAAATTGAGTTTTTAATTTTGAAATTTTCAACGTTATAAAAATTACATTTTGTGTGGTTTCCAGATTCAGTGACTAATCCGTCCTACAAACTCGACCTGTCCACGAAACCCAGGAAGGAGCGGACAGCGTTCACGAAGCACCAGATCCGGGAGCTGGAGAAGGAGTTCGCCGTCCACAACTACCTCACCAGGTTACGGAGATACGAGATCGCAGTCTCACTCAATCTCACAGAGAGACAGGTAATGCAGCACTGGAATTTGTTTTATTGAAATTATTCAGCAGACTTCCATGGCTTTGATGAGGTTTCCATAGGAAATCTCATCAAACCCATGGAAATCTGCTGAGTAATGTCTATACGGTTTGTTAAGGGCATGTTTAAAGAGAGATCACTCTAATTTATTTATAGTCGTGGAATTTGTGGATTACCTCCTTTGATCCCATAGAGATATGTTATGTAATATGTGGGTTATATAAGGAACTCAATCTAAATTATAGCCGTAGTATATATGGATAACCTCCCTTGACAGCATAGAGAGACAGGTAATGTAATAAATAGAATCATCGCCCTAGATCTCATAGACACATATAAGGTAACACCCCACCCACCCCACACCCGACCCCATCCCACTCCATCCCACCGCCTCCTTTTCATTAACCTTACACGGACAGGGAATGTCTGTGGTTTAAGAAAAATCACTCCAACTGAAAAACCTCTCATCAAATATGAATTATTTTCCTGAATAACACTGATAGATAGGTACTACAATATGTCAGTGGAAATCCGTCTATTAAATAAACACAATAGCAATGTATTGATTTTAAAACTCAATCTTACAGAAAGACAGGCAAAGCAATAAATCGTTACTCTCAGGAAGACCTATTTGATAGATACAGTTGTCATATTTGAATTCCTCTCTCTTAATCCCACAGAGATATAGGCAATACAATGAGTCGTTGTTATTACCGTTATTACGAGTGTTATTACGATGTTATTACCGTTATAACAATGTAGGGATTATTTCCCGCAAAGACACGAGTAATACTGGCACAAGCTTAACCCTAAGAGTGCCTTAGCTTAACATTTGTCTGTTTCAGTATCCTAATTCTGGTAAAAATAAGCTGATAACATCACATCCTGTGATAAGTTGTTTAAAAGAGCTCCTGTTGGACAGGATATGTTTTACTAGCACAAGGTATAGCCACCAGTAACTTCCTCATCGAATCACGGCGAATGCGTCCAGGTTTTATATAAGAATGTTATGGAGATATCATAGCCTGGATTATCAAGGTTGAAATCAATTTAACCCTCTGAAATTTAATAAAGCTGTACAAAAGCTGCAAAAATACTTTTTTCCTGGGCAGATGTCTCAGTAAATACATTTTCAGGGAATTAATTTACTCAAAATTAAGACAATATTGTTTCAAAGGAGTTCTTTTAACTACTATTTACTTTAACCTAAAAAACACCAACGAAGATAAACATTGCAACATAATAAGGTAAGGCAGCCCAAAGCTAATATTGTCACTTGTATGTATGTTAGTATATACATGCCAGGGCCCCGTTTCACAAAATAGTCGTACAAGTACGATGTCGTAAACCTTGTCAGTGGGAAACTGGATTTACAAATGTAAAAGTTTACAAATGTCAAAATCGTTGTAAGCTGTGTACTTTCCAAAGTAAAACTAGTCTTTGGAAAGAGCACAGCTTACAGGGATTTTTCCCTTTGTAAACCTAACCCTAACGGAAGATGGTTTTAAAAGTCATAGATTTATTGTGATTTGTGAAACAGCACCCAAACAATTAAAAACTAATACAGTTCGAGGTCCTGTTCCTCAAAGCGATCTTAGGCTAATCGCTTCAGCCGATATTTGCCATCGAAGAAACGAAAGGGAAACAAATTATAGCATTAGCAAATCTGTTGAAAAACAGGGTTTCCTTCATAAAAGTGCACAATTTACAACGATTTTTTGCTCTTAAATTTGTTGTAGGTCACATTTTCCAAAGAAAACAAACGAATCCTTGGACAGTTCACACTATACAACTTTGGCATTTGTGAACTAGAAAAACTACAAATGCCAAAATCGTTGTAAACTGCGCATTTCGAAAGAAAAACTTTGTTTTTTTTGGAAAGTACACCGTTTACGACGATTTTGGCATTTGTAAGCATAACATTTGGCCAATTGGTGTATGTATATGTTTTATGAGCAGGTCACAATTGGCATTTCAAAATAAACAAGACAGATATAGACAAAGTAAACTCCATCTGAAATCAGTGAAGTCATACTCTCATCACGAGCCGCACCACGGCTTCAGATGTAGTGTACGATTTCAAACGGTGATTTTCTCATTGAAAGCCGTCGTCAGGTCGTAACTCGGTAGTCGTTAAATACGATACATTTGAGCGGGGTATTGGGTGATATTGACCGGGTTTGAATTTCATCGCCTCGTCTGTCTTGCGATTCGCGTTCTGTGACGAAGATTGCTAAAACATAAGCTGCTTTTTTCGCTGGACCCACATGCAGTCAATGGGATCTCCACATGGAAGTGTAGACCGTTAGAATAAGTGCTTTTTACGTGAATCTGGAACGCATTGACTGTGTGCCGACACCTGGACAGATTGTAAGAGAAAGGGCGGGGGTTGTAGGGATTTCTGGGGGGTTGTGAGTTGAGGGAAACGGGGCGGTGTGGTGTTGGGGTTGGATGGTATTGTAAAACGGTTGGTTAAAATTTGATGTATAATGAACACATGTCACATAAGTAAAGATAACACCTTTTTGTTCTTGATCAATATTTATTTGATTTAGTTAAACACAATGCAACTAACTTTTACAAACTAGTAGGCAGTGTTTCCGTTGGCTTTTATAAAGCTGGTCACAGGGACCGCCTGTCTAAAAGAATACCGGTCCTACTAGTTTTCTGCCGGACACTATAGTAGATTACAACTTATTTTGCAGATTGAACCTTCAATCTGCTGACATCAACTGATTGCTAAGAAACATTGTTTGGTCTATTGTACTACGTTTCACTCTCCGGTAGGGGAGCGAAAAGTAGTACAATGGACGGAGCCATGTTTCTTAGCTAATTAACTATATGTCTAAACTGCCAAGTTGACAAAGTTTGAACACCATATTAAAATAATAAAATTATCAAATCAACTTGATTTTTGCCAATGCCATTTATACCGGACAAAGGGACCGATACACTGAACATTAACCGGTCCTGTTAATATTTTACTGGTCAAAAGCCAGCATATACCGGAGAACGGCAACAGTCCTATTAGGCCAAGGGTTACGGTTCACAAACGTTAAAACCGATGGAAACTGCATTTTACATGGAAGTACATTTACAACGAGTTTGGCATTTATACACCAGGAACATGTGTTCAGTCCAAATATTTTTTTCCTCGAATACAAAGACAACAACGATATTTTACTTTCGTAACCCTGGTTGTTTTTTTGTTGTTGTTGTTTCTTTTTTAATTCCACAGTTTACATGTTTTTCGTGTATTGAATCCCAAATCCCAAATACTACCATTGTTTAACTACAGTATATTGTAACACAAGTAAGCTTTGTTTTTCGCTTTTCGCTAAATTCCATTTCAAAACCCTTGCCTTAGAAATACAATTGCTATTTATTTTTTCTAAAAGCATTATTCCTTACAAATGAATGTTCGTTCACTTACAAAATGTAAGGAAACCGATAAATACTAAACTATTACGCTAGCGTCTACATACAAATGTAAAAAAATATCATTTTATTTTTAACATGTTCAACAAATCGAAGAAAAATATTCCAAAAACATGTTCTTTAAACATGTTGTTGAAATATACGGCAAAAGCCTTTCATCATTTCAGTAGACTGTCATAAACTAAATAAACAATAAGAATAACGATGTATATATCCACACACTAATGTTTCAACAACATTTCTCCATCCGTAATGTTTATAAGATCAACATCACTGAACTAATGAGTTTGATTTACACATGCCAAAATCGTTGTAAACTGTGCACTTTCCCAAGAAAAACTTGTTTTTCTTTGGAAAGTACACTGTTTACAACAACTTTTGGCATTTTGGCTTTTATTTAAAGTGTACATTTACAATACTTTTGGTGTTTGTTATACTTTTGAAATCGTCAACAATTTTAGCTGTAAACTTGAGTCTATTTTCCCGTGCATGTTATGCATGCCAGAAGTTTCAACAGTACAAGGTAAAAGAAATGATAAATGTGAGAAAATATACTCAAGACATTAAATTCTGTCACTTGAATCCATATCCTCGACCTCCTGATGTGATTGATGTTAGGAAATCCCCAAATAATTGCATAGTTTCTGGACCATTTACTCAACGTATCAATATCCTGTCTAGTACTATTTTCTTAGCGCATGGGTAATGCTCGCAACACAACAAATATCACTGCGCCATGTTTAGACATGAAATGAACTGGTACGAGTCAACTGAAACTGCTGAAAAGTCTGTTCAACTACATTGTGAACAGTCGCTTACTCATTTAGTTTTCTCACAGTCCCTAAAAAGTCTTATTTTTACAAATGCTAACATTGTAAACTTTTAATGTACGAAAAGCCCAGTTGCGAATTCGTAGTTGGGGAAAGAACGGTTGACACCGATTTTCTTATTTGTATACCCACCCTTGTTTTTGCATTTGTTAAATGAACTCATGGCTCTGTCTTTTCTGTTGCAAAAATTAAGATAAAAATCTATTTAAAAAAGTTCTTAAAAGGCATTTAGGTGCTGGTTTAGTTGTAACATGAAATATATAACTTATTTAATTCTAAACACGACGTTTCTACGCTAGATCATGCCCCTTCGTCAGTGTTTAGAATTAAATAAGTTACAAACCATAATAGTTCATGTCCTTAAAATTCTATAGCTTCTACGAAAGAAAGAAAAGAAATGTTTCTCTAAAAAATTCTTTTCTCTTTAGCTCCCTTTATCAACTTTTAATATCAAATAAATGTGGTGGGTTTTTTAAATATTAGGAGTCTGTCTAATTCTCCGTCGTGAAACACGAGAACAATGTTGTGGTCAATTTTTTTCAATTTAATTTAAAAAGGTATCAAAACATTGTGATATCCCTAAACAAACGTATATAACTTTTATCACTTTTATTTATTGATCTTTTTCTGTTAAGATTTGCAAAAATAAATCGAAGAATAAAAAAATAAAATTCTGTTCCAGGAATTATTTTACGTTTTATTTTATTTCACTCTTATCAACTTTCCAGTTTGGGGTAGATGTACTGTTTCATTAGATACTATTACTAATTTTTCATTTGGATTTAATCAAACACATTTACGTTCAGAACACAAATGCATACTACATGTCTGCAGTTGAACCCAAAATAAAGATAATATTGTCGTTCCCTTTGAAAAAATATCCCTGGATCCCACAGTGAATCCCCTTCGTTTGGCGGAATCCCCATCGGTATTAGAGGGAGGGGGTACACACACGGGGGAATGGATTGCACGTGCTGGAAATTTGTCTTCTGATGCAGAAACACGTGGTACTGGTTCTGGGAAGATAGCCACCATTTTGAACGATTTTACCAGATTTCCATTTCGATCAGAGGGTTTTTGGATTAGTGCTTGTGAGTTACACGTGCACGATAAATCATAGATGTAACTTTTGCAAGAAATTTTCCTGTACTTCTTTTTAACTGGTTCCATCAGCGAAGGAAGTTTGTGAAATTTATAAACTTAAGTTTTGAATGTTTAAAGTAGGAGTAACTGTTGGACACATAAAATGGGCTAATGGGTATGGTTTGTACACGTGCATTTGTAAATCAAGCACTAAAATCATTGCAAACTGTGGACAATTTACGAATGCCAAAACCGTAAAACTTGCACTTTTCATAAAATAAAAACCCAATTCTTTAGTTGTTGCAATTGTTAAGACTTTACTGTTTTGTTTGCGAATGCTAGTTGTAAATAGTTGTAAAGTGTGCACTTTCTAACAAAAACTTGCGTTTCTTTGAAAAGTGGACAGTTTTTAACTATTTAAGCATTTGCAAACCAAACTCGTTTGTCATTAGTAAATGTACACTTTACAACGTCTTAAGCACCAATCCCATTAGTCCCGTACATAATGAAGCGAGTTTAATAACTTAGAAATATAGTCATGTACACAAATAAGGAATTAGAGCTTGTAGTAATATGGACTTGTAAAATTCGAAACAACACTTCAAAAACTAGTATTTGTACTTTTTTGAAAAATTATCAAAATCATTTATAAATAATTGTATTTTTGTATTTTTCAAGACAACAATATTCTCAAAATAAATTACACCTATATTCACAAGCAGTACCTCCCACATATGTTTTGTCACATGCACATATCTGCCATGTCTTACTTGTGGCATTTTGACGCGGGAAAGTTTATTTTGACGTCTGCTTGTGACTTCGGGATGAACTTCCGCCAACATGGCAGTCACAAGACATCCGGAACTAATGATATCCGCATGATCGAAAGGGCGCCGGCCAAATATACATCGCTTGATTTTTTCATGGTTGAAGTTATTATTTGACAAAACATTGGTTAGTGGAATCAACAACTGAACTGCCATTTTATGACAGTCAGATTTTTCGTGCAGCCATGATGCATTCACGTAGTGGAGTTGTTTGCTCACTGAAACATATCAACAGAAGGAAATGCAAATTAGTTATTTCGTGTTAACAATGGTTAATAATATGGAACTAGCATTGTACCTATTTTACATGTATTGCTTAGCTCGTTTGCATTAAAGATATTTAAGTAGCTGTTAAACCGTTCGTATGCCTCCGTTTCACAAAGTTATCGGAAGGCTAAGACGTCTAAACTTTTATCTTAGCGCTCTCGTGACGAGAGCGCTAAGATGAAAGTTAAGACGATTTAGCCTTATATTAGCTTTGTGGAATGGGGACCTGTCGTTACAGCCTCAGTTCAGCTTTCTAAGGGCTTGGAGCTTGCGTATAACTTTAATTGACAGACCGTAAAAATTGAAAGTTAAGATGGTTTAGTCTTACGAAGGTTTGTGAAACGAAGCTCAGGGATGATGAGAAAGGTGATTCTTTCTATTGTGTGAGAGTACCAAATTGAAAGTTAAGGTAGCTTAAATTTACAAGAGCTTTGTGAAATCAAGTTTGTAAATCGAATTAATGGGTCAAGTGTGAATCAAATGAAATACAATGAAGTATTTTTATCTGACTTAAATTTAGTTAGTTTAAAATTACCTGTAATTTCTAGAACCAGAAACATCTCAGATACTTTAGGTATGCTTTGTAAAACGAATAAATTGTTCAACAGTTATATCATTTTAAAGTTTGATATACACATTGCCTTGACGTCATTCTTCCTGATGTCATGCACCTTTTGTGTTTGAAATTACCTTGAAGTGTCAGTGACGCAAATATTTTCATTTTGGTTGACAACACGCACCTATTTTATTTGTTTCTGTGAACACGTTATACGTGTTCATAACAGGCGCCCCCGGTAGAGTAAGACATGTTCTCCTTTTTTAACCCTTTGGGTACCAAGCTAAACATTTCTTAGTTTCAATGTCATTATTCCTGACTAATTAGACTGTTTTAACCTGTCCTGTGATAATGTGTTTAAAAGAGCTCCTGTAGGAGCTCTTTTAAACACATTATTACAGAACAAGTTTTTGTAAAACGCAAAGTAGTCACAGTTTAAGTTCTACTAAAATTTGTTTTGCACTCTAAGTGTTAAACACTTGCTATCAGCAAAATCCGTGTACGCTGTAAAATCCTGAATTCCTTGAACGCTATCCACTTTTCGAAAAATAATAAATGATTGGTTTTTGTGAACCAAACCTAACCCAAATAGTTATATACTTTTTATTTTCCCCAAAAATCCAATCAACACATCCTGCGTGCAATGATATATTTATATATACTAAGTTGTTCTTGTCACTGTGATTAATTGTTGTTTCATCTTAAACAAAACAAATGTTTCTTCCACCTACGCAACACATGGCCTGCTTGTTTCAGGTAAGAAACACATCTAATAGAAAAACATCGATATCTCATAGAGCTAGCTGTCCATTGGTATTTTTAGACTATGATCAAAACAATCAGTAATTGAATTTGGAACATCAAGGCGAAAAAAACAAGTTGTTAATGTTTTATAGGATTGTAATAACATACAGTTAAACGAAATATAACTTATAGTGCCTGTATTATGAGAAAATCGTAATCATGTACATCTTATGTTGCATGAGTTGATAGTTTCGTTTGTTTAAGGTAAAAGGCGATGAAATAAACAAATATTATTAATGTTATAAAAAGTAAGAACTGTTTTCAAATGTTTATAGTTCATAAGAAGAAATTGGCACAGTTGAATTAGTGGTTGTACAAAAAAAGAAAAATATATCTTAGCAAAGATTTAAAGCTAAGAGTTTAAAATCATTATTGTTCTCGACAGTCATGCGTCAGACACCAAAACAATCAGGGGCCTGTTTCACAAAGGCGTCGTAAATCTATGACGTCGTAAACCAGGTCGCTGGGCTGATTAATTTGCTTACAAATGCCAAAAATCGTTGTCCGCTGTGCATTTTTAAAAAAAAAACTTGTTTTTCTTTGGAAAATGCATAGTTGACAACGATTTTTGGCATTTGTGGACCGAACCCACTTACTCGGTGACAATGTCTATGACGTCGTAAAGTTACGACGTCTTTGTGAAACGGCACGCTGTTGAATATCTATTTCTGTATTTGTTAAGAAACCTCGTTGTTGACGTCCCTATAGTGTGGTAATATGCATCATTAAAAAGCGGTTTTCAACACTTAAAGAACGAGAGTCTGACATGTTCATTTATGCATACTATTAAAGCATGTTCTGTCAAAGTTTATCATGTGGTAATTTGTTTAAAAGAGCTCCTGTAGGAGCTCTTTTAAACAAGATACCACAAGATAAACTTTTACAGCACAAGGTGGTCATAGTTTTACAAAAAAAGCAATTGTACGCTCTTGCTCTGCAGCTTGACATGGTTCTTTAGGGTGAATTTTTGTGTGTATTTCTACGGTGCTGTATTAAAATAAATGATGCATTAATTTACCTACTATGTCTCTTAATAGATTTCATAGGCTCAAACACTGAATCCCGAACCAAATGGTTTACGTTTGTTTCTTTCTGTTTGTAAATCAACTGTTTGGTTCAGAGATGCCAAAATCGTTGCACTTTCAAAGAACACTCTTTTTAAAGAATGCAGAATTGATAACAACTATGACGCATCGGCGTTTTTGTGAGATAACATTTTTTAAGACATTGGTCACTGCTGCAAAGGGACTTTACATTTGGCAGGGATTTAAAATTTGCCAAAAATTTGACAAGGGACGCAAAATCATTTACATGTGCGTCCGAAGCGACTTAACGCAACTAAACCTCAAAATCAGTGCTCTTGCTGGCGATTGTCGTAGCGCAAAGATCGCTTTAGAACCGTTGCCATTCGGCACCGGTTCCAAAACAATCTTTGCGCTAAGACAGTCGTAAGACTGTGATAAGAAACATCTTCACAAGATATTGTTTTAAAAATTACCTACGATCAACTTAGCCTAAGATCGCTTTGAGGAACGGGGAACTTGGAACCCCCAAGTTATAGTCTGGGACTCCTAAAATTCTTAATTGCGAGTCCTAGGGACTCCTAAATTTATACTTCGAGGTGAATCACTGCTTTGCAATTGGTTCTCAAGCAACTGCTGAAGCAGCAATATTAACTACATTATGCTATATAATTACTTTTAGCGTGTTGGGAAAGACGACGTGATGAACGATGCACACAGACACACTCACAGAGTGTGACAAAGAGCTGGACCCCGTTTTACGAAGACGTCATAACTTTACGACGTCCTAAACCATGTCACTGAGTTAATAGATTTGGTCTAAAAATGCTAA
>JAULCD010567147.1:0-20277 GCA_032361085.1 Calliostoma canaliculatum | reverse complement strand
CGAGACTCGCAGGTTTCACAGAGCCACACTAGGTGTTCCCCCTGCTGTAAAATCTGACCACCGTGATATAACTGAAAAATTGTTGAAAACAGCGTTAAACCCCAACTCACTCACTCACTCACTCAAGCAACAGCAAATGGTCGGTTTCGAAAATGATCTGTTCAATGAGAAAACTGAGGTATTTATTGAATAGAAATATACTAAATACCATTTATATCATGTTTATAAGACCTCACTTTGACTACGCTTGGATGTACACTAGAACAAGAAAATAAATTAGAACACTTTCAGCTACAAGCAGCAAGAATTATTACTGGTCTACCAAAATATACACTTCATAAATATTTTTATTTTGAGACAGGATAGGAAACATTGTCAGGACGTAGGCGGAAGCGTAAGCTTTGTTTGTTTTACAAAATTCAAAATACTGTGGCTCCAAGATACATTACAGAAATAGTACCAACACAAGTTGGATCGAAAGTTCAGTATAATCTTCGAAATTCTGAAAAATTAGTGATACCTTTAACAAGAATTAAATCTTCATACCATTCTTTTTTTCATTTGACAATTAGGTTATGGAATAAAATTCCTGAACAAAACAGAAGTTGTACTTCAATAATTCAGTTTAAGTATTTTGTCCAAAAACGTCCCCACAATGTTCCTGTTGTTCCTAACTATTTTAAATATAGTGTGAGAAAATTTAATATTTAACAAACTCAGTTACGGTATATGTGCAGTCCACTGAACTATATTCTATTCAGAGTTGGAATAAAAGTCAATCCATATTGTGGCAATCCTTGTGAAAACTCACTTCATTATATGCTGGAATGTCCAATATTTATACAACATAGACAAAACATGATAAGTAGTGTGTGTGACAATGTTAACAACAATATTTCTCTTGATGTATTGTTAAACGTCAATGCGGAACTAACACTGGCTGAAAATACAAGAAATGTACAATTCTATATAAGCCAAACAAAAAGGCTCACTTAATGTGAGAGTACATTATTATGTATTCTGCTGTCTATCATTTTTTCTTTCTCTTTTTTCTCTTATGTATATACACCAATGTAACTGAATAATGCAAATATCATGGAGAGGGTTTAATAAGTTGTAGAATTTTTCTCCAATCCTTTTTTGAGTGAATAAAATATGTTTAAATCAAAATCAATAAAACTCTTATTTTGTTGCATTACTAAAGAAGGGTAGGTTAGTAGTATAATTTTAGGTTATCTGTTGGCCCACACTGGAGTTATTGCACCAAATGTACTGATTGTATGTTAATTAACATGACGTATCTTGAAATTTATTTTTGCTGTTGTAATTTATTCGCGATTTTCGAGAATTTATCATCGCTTTTTTAATGTCAGTAGAAAATATTTGTTTGATATAAATTTCAGATGAATATGGTTTCTAAAGAAAAACTTGGATGTAAACTACCGAAAAGTGTTCGTGTAAATACACAATGCCAAAACATCGGTAGATATGAAACCAAGAGAAGACTTCCGGTGGGAATAGTTCCCCCTGGTGTCGTGTGTTTGTTCAACGTGAGAGACAATTTCACATACACTTGTTCCGAGACAGGAATATGGATGCAAGGTATGTTGTAAACATTTTATTTAGTCCATTCATTTGAGCAACAAAGTGGTTAATGCAAGATAAAATTTCACCTATCTTCAAATTAATCTAATTAGGCACACGGTTACAAATAAACAAGACGTCAAAGAACATATAACGACATTGATAACAGTAGTATTGGTAGAAGAAAAATCCTGAAAGTGACAGCAGCTCAAGTAGCCGTAATATTAGAAGCAGTATCAGCTGTTTAATGTAATTAGTTTGGTAATATCAGCTGTTTAGTTGTAAACAGCATGTGGTATAATAGGCCAGTAGGAACTATGAAAAACCTGGACAAACCACTTTTGTGTTAAAATGACTCCTAATAGGACACAGATTTATTATATAATACCAAAGTCAAAATCAACTCCGGGGGAATTGTTATTTGGGTCAAAAACTATAAAAATGGAAGAAAACTGTTTATTTTAAAAAAAATACATATACATGTAGGTTTTTTTTATTATTATAATTTGTATTTGGTTTCTAATTAAGCATTTTGTATTTAGAGATTTCCCCCAGAAAGTTAAGATATTTAGAAAAGGTCATTTTATGGGCATAAAGTGTAACAAAAAAACAAATAAAAAAATTAAAGTTGGTTTAACTGTTCTTGAAATGTTACACCCCAGAAAATATCAAATTTGTTTGAAATTTAATTTTTTTCTAGTAGTAATTTTAAAGTTTCTAAAATTTCCTTTTAATGGAATATCTTAAAATGACAAATAAATTACTTTAAACCCATATACTATGAACTTGCCCTACCTATCAGTCCTGTCTGTACACTTATAGCTGACGCCACCAGTGTAGATTTGCCATTGTACAGATTTCATAATAAAAATGCTGCTACGATATGACTGAAAATAGAGTTAAACCCTAACTCACTCACCATAATACAAATCCTGCTTTTAAGGGTAGAATGGGGATATACCTACTCTGTTTTCAATTTGGAGGTAGAATATCACAGACGTTATACCACCATAAGTGTACATGTTCAAGTTTAAATAAATTTAGAGGGTTCTAAGTCTATGTTAACTTACCTCTAAATTAAACAGTAATTACAGTAGGTTTACCTAAACAAATTTCTGCATCATATTGGATGAGTTGATGTCTTATTGAGGTTTTCTATTCTATTACATGCACTCGTCTTTAGAAAGTAACTCTTGAAACTGCCATTGATATAAAGGAACATGCTCAATTGTTACTCGTATGGAAAGCGATCAATCCACTGCAACTCATTCCTTCACATTTGCAGGTGAACACTGCAAGTATTCTTCTTTTGAAGCAACTGCATGAATTGCACAAAAGCTAAGAAATGTCAGATGTTAACCATTGTCACTTCTCGATCTCTTGTTTCGAAACCATACATATCTCTATCGGGGAAAGTTCTAAGTTGCTCCCATGTACCTGTTTGATTATCCATGTATTAATTATCTGGGTCCCTCTGAACTTGCTGATGTCTTGGTGAACAGTCTCAAAGCTTCATTATATTGTGCCATCACATGAGCTGTAAGGAGCTGTTTGGTTCTTGCTGTATCCTGTTGCATTATATGTATCAGCCCTCCTTGTGTTTTCCCAGATCTCATTAGAGTCTGTTCATTAATGAAATTATTTTATGCACTATTCCAGAATGGATTGTTTCAACGAATGGTAAAAAGCCCATCGAAATAAAATGCTTTATCAAGTCCTGTACATAAAGCCAACAATAATTGGCATAGCAGAAACGCATAGCAGTATGTTTTGAGAGGCATTTACATGCAAATGCCAGTGTCGCTCTTATAAACATGCAGATCACAAAGACAAAATTCCTGAAAAGCATTCAAACCTTAGCGGTTGTTGATATGCAATGCTTTTTAGCATTTTTACATCCCTGGTCAAGTCAGATCAAAAGATGTTATAAAAGTTGCACTTTTGCGACGGTTTGTAGTAAGAACTGGTTGGCTCAGTTGGAGTAAGTATAATGTGTCTAAGTAGGATATTCATTTAACTGCGAAATGATGTCTTCGTGAGCTAGCACGCTAAAATCAGTCAAATACCCGATATGGTACAATCAGATACACATGCACATAAAACAATTCCGGGAGCTCAACAGTAGAGAACTGTTCCACAGAGCTGTGTGGATAGGGTGCAATATTTGCATCACCCTTGGTTCGTCAGTACCAGCCGAGACTCGTAGGTTTCACGAAGCCACACTAGGTGTTCTCTTGCTGTAAAATCTCACCACCGCGATATAGCTGACAAATTGTTGAAAACTGTGTTAAACCCTAACTTACTCACTCAGTCATCTTCTACATCTGTAGCGTCCTTCCCACCTCGAACAGAGTTCCTCTGGAGCCCCTTCAGGTAGACGACCCATTTCATCATTTGCTACGTCATACAATAGCTAAAATATTTGCAGGGATATCTTTCTCAAGTTTAAGTATTGTAATGTCCTAGGGGATGGATTATATTTTTCCGTGGCACACCTAATATGATGTCCTAGTCTTCAAGCTTGTTTGTCCACATCATCCAAGGTATACCTTCCAAACTGTATGCATCCTGTAATATAGAGGTGCCTTTGTAACAAACGCCACATTTTTGACACTGTAAGGCTAAGCATCTGCAGGAGGAAACACACTCATTTGATCTCGTAATTCATGTATGGTGAAATGACTTTGAAGTTTATTTGACAACCAAGCACATAAATGTTAGAACACTGCAGTTAGCTGAATCAGAAGTTTTAGAACCCTTTTTACCACCTCTGCCTGAGAAAATCATCTGCATACAGTGTGTTTGATATTTGCTTTAACAGCAGCGATATCAGTTGCACAAACAATTCTTGCCTGTATTTCCAACCATGGTTCATCACGTTCTTGTCACAGATTTTTAAGTAATTTTTCTTGAATTACGCTTTTTTAACTGAGTTTACAATTTCAACACAACTGATTGTAAATTTTATTAGCACATATTAAGCAACGTGTGTGACAGCTGAAGTTTAAATTCCTTAGAGTCCTTAACACAATTGAGCATAAAGATGATATTTTTTATGCACAATATTTTGTATGTTTTTGATGCAGTATATGCTTTACGGCACTTTTTATGTACAAAAGAGTTTTCTTTTTGACAGTTTTCCATGTAAAAATCTGTTCTTTTTCCTAAAGCAACAATTAATGAAGCAGAACCTCTTCCAGTAAGCTTAACCTCACAAGTGTTCTAATTACAGATAACACAATACGAGAGGCGTTCAATAAGTTTTGCAACTTCAATATAAGATCAACTCGCAAATTATTTTGTCACTTTTATTTTTCAATATAATCACCTTTCACCAGAATGCGTTTTTCAAGCTTTTTATTCCATTTTCAAAGAAGTCTTTTGTTTGGCCCCCTGACCACCCCTCTGCATCAGCCTTGACTTCCTTACTATCTGTGAATCGTCTTCCTCGCAGGGCGGATTCCATTTGTCTGAATAGGAAATAGTCACTGGGGATAGGTCTGGGCTGTAGGGTGGGTTGTTCAACTGTTCAAATCCGCACTAACGTACAGCGGCCTGTGCAATTCTCGATTTATGAACTGGAGCATTGTCGTGCAATAGCAGAACACCACGTCTTAACATCCTTCGGCGTTTCAGGTGGATAGATTTCCACAGTTCCTTTATTAAAGTTGCATAATACTGTCCATTGATTGTAGTTCCTGGTGTCAGATAATCTTCCAGTAATATGCCTCTTGTATCCAAATTACAGTGGCCATTATCTTGCCAACTAATGTTTAAGTGCGAAACCTCTTAGGAGGTGGAGAAGAATGGTGCTTCCAATGTATGGATTCCAATTTAGTATCCGGGTATCAGTGATAAATCCATGTTTCTTGCCCTGTCACCAGACGTTAAAGAAACCCAGTTTCATCAGCGTTATAGAGATCCAGAAGCTCTTGACAACTTTCGCGTCTGTGATGGCTATCTTGAGAACTGAGGTTTCTAGCAACCTATCTTGCAGATACTTTTGACATACAAAGAAACTTTCACTCGTCGGTCAGACATAATTCTTCTTTTGATGGCGGCAATAGTTTCAGGTTGGTAACATCTGATGGCCTGCCTGACCGTGGGTCATCATCTATGGACTCCCTGCCCCTCTTAAACTGAAGTGACCAACGACAAACTGTGCAATAGTAAGGAGCATCCTTACCCATTACAGTTTTAAAGCATGCGATCATGGATTTGTTTTTGCTTTGCATCCCTCCTTGGTGAAGAACTTTATCACAGCGTGTTGTTCATGTTTGAAAGAATCTATAAATGTAATCACCCGTATGTGACTGAAGCTATATTATCTAACTTATAGTTGTGTCTAGACAATATTATAACACATGTCGGCATGATGTTATGACAGGTGTCAAATCTTCCACAAGTTGGCATTGTTTATGTAAAAGATAAACTCTTAAGTTGCAAAACTTATTGAACGCTACACGTATGTGTCAGTGTTTTCTGAAAAATAAGAATGATAAGTAAAGTTTATTGGTTAAACAACAATTTAACACCCGTGCTTAATGACGTATCTATATTCTGATTCTGCTAGTTTGTATGGTTAATGCAGAAAAAAATCAAAGTCAAAATAAGTACTTTTGTAAAATTGGCATAGTTTCTGTGTGCCTTGGAGTATTCCCAAAGGCACAAGCGTATTTTGTTACTGGTGTGATAGGCCTGTCCCCCATGTAGCAAACGAAAAATATTGCAAATTTGGTACTTTTAAAAAATCGGCTACACGTCAGGTCTTGGGCCACTACCGCCTAATAGATTAACTCCCACCCACAGAGGCACAAGGACAACTGTCAATTGTGTGGAAGGCCTTTTACTCATATGAATTGACAAATGAAAAAAAATAACATTTACTTTGTACCTGTTACAGTTAAACACAACTTATCACGTTTTTATATTTCTTGCATGTGTGTTTTTAAAATGAAATTCAAAATAGTTAGCCTAATTTAAAATAAAAAATGGAAATAGGACAGATTACCAAATAAATCATAAACAACAACCCCCAAAATATCTAAATGCTCTTAAAGTACATTAAGACATGACTGTTTAAAACAGTTGGTAAAATAAAACATGTTATATAGGAAATATTTATTTTAAATATTTACAGGTCACATAAACAATCCAGAGGCTCTAATATATACAAAGTGACAGTTGGAAAGTAATTATATTACACTAAATCTAGCAGATGATGTTATGGATTTTTAAAAAATAAACAGTTGTCAAAGGAACACATCAGTTTTATATCTCTCACTAACAAACAGCATGAAAAATGCGCAATTGTTATACAGATTCCTAACTTGATTTATGCATTTAACTTATTATATATTGAACTTGTCTAAGACATATGTATCAGCAATGATGTTTTTAATACAACTGTTCACAAATAGGCAAAATATGTATTAAATTTCAACATTACCTGTAGTGAAGCTTTCAGTCGAAGATATTTCATTTGTAGGTCAAATCAGCACAAAATGCCCATGAGCTGTGATGCAGCACCTGCTGGCTGACTTGTTTTGACTGCTTGTTTGACAACTGTTTAAAGGTCAAACGTACTCATTTTTTTTTCAACAAATCTAACATGTTTCCCCATGGTTGATTTTGGTTGGGTTTTTATGACCGATACACAATACCTACCTAAATAAACAGTTCTATCTTTAAACATTGTTTGTATGGCAAATGTCTTTTTTCCATTTAAAAAATAGAGATTTTGTACTTGCCAATAAGTACCTCCAGTTGTAGCAGTATAAATTGCAGTAGTGGTTGCAATGGTAGAAGTAGTAGCAATTTTAGAAGCAGTAACCAGTGCGCATCAGTTGCACAGGGTAGTTTTATTCGCAATTGTCAAAACTGTTGTAAACCCTATTTGCCGAAAACAGGTTTTTTTGTTAGCAAATGCACAGTTTACAACAATTATGACTCTATTAAAAACCTATCTTAAGCACACAGCTCCTAGTTATATTTGTCCCATATGACCCAGACGAGACAGATTCCCTGATATCCGGGACGGATCATCACCGAGACAAGCGCTGGATCCTGGCTATATTGGCGAAGGGAGGCGGAAATTTCCTCAAGGATCTGGGCCTCCTTAAGAAGCTGCTCTGCTTGTACCTCTGCAAGAAGAAAACCAGTAAGTTATATATTAGATATTTTTACACGGAATAATCCGTAAAAATAACAATCAAATCAAAGACAACACTTCAACATACAAAACTAAAGACTAGGTTGTCTTGCTCCACATTTGTCATGGGACTAATAAATGTTCAAAAGTGTTTTAGAACATACTGATTACGGGTAAACTTAAGACGAAAATCAACCGTCCTTTATATTTTTTAGTCTTAATAACGTATTGCAACATCAAATTAAATTTATAATAAAATGCCTATTTTCTGCAACCTACTTGAATACAAAAGACTGTTACAGGTGTATCGATAGTTTTTCTCACAAATACATTACTAAGCTACTAACCCGTTTAGATTGAGAATTGAGACGAAATTTGGCATTTAACACAATATAGAATAATTTTGCTGTTTATTCAGACAATATGCCACGTCTCTCAAATGCACAACGTAATCAAGCAATTGCTTTGCTTGAAGCAGGTGTCTCTCAACAGAAAATTGCCAGGCGCGTCAATTGTCACTGTAACACTGTTGGAAGTCTTACACAAAGCTACCGCCAGACAAACGCCCGACTGCGGACAGGTCATCCAAGAGTTACCATCCCTGCTTAGGACAGATGAATACAGCTTACTCACTTACGGGATTGCATAGCAACAGCCAGAACAATTCCTAACTTGAGGAGAATTCACACTGTCAGAAAATGCCTACGTTAGTTTGGAGTTTGTGCACATTGACCTGCACTTCGACCAATTCTTACACAATGTCATCGACGTAATCGGCTGCAGTGGTGTAGGCATGACAGAAGACATCCTCTTTGGTGGTGCAGGAACGTCCTCTTTACGGATGAATTCAGATTCGTATTATCACATTCGGATGGCCGCCGACGTGGCAAATGCTATGCTCACGCTTGTGCCAGTGAAAGGAATCGTTTCGGTGGTGGTTCATTCGTGATATAGGATGGAATAACTGCTAGAAACCGAACTGAACTTGTGATTGTCCAGGCAACCTCACTGGTGTTCGATACCGTGACCAGAGTATTGGCCCTGCCATCCTCCCGTTCATTCAACCTCATGGTCGTTATTCTGCAGCAGGACAACGTTAGACCGCACACCGCACAGGTTGTACATATGTTTATGCAGTAGAATAATGTTGTCTTTCTGCCATGGCCTGCGAATTCAACTGATCTTATTTCTATTAAGCACATATGGGATGAAATGAAGCAGATATTACGTCGCCAGCCACACCCTCCAGCAACTTTGCAAGAGCTAACAGCAGCATTTATCAGGATTTGGAATAACATTCCTCAAGTCTTCCTGACACATCGGATTGGGTCGATGAGGCGTCGTTGTAATGCAACGACATATCTGATATTGAGGTTCGGAAATTTCACTTTGACCCTTTTGACTTTGACGCTAGGAACGCTGATGTTCAGAAGAACAAGCTACTGACAGAATTTGCAACATATATTGTGCTTGTCTATCCAAGGTGCATTATCGTCTAATATTTCAAATTGACTGACTGAAACCGTGGAATTATTCAATGCACAGTTTCTGTTTGAACCTAGTATATAAGTGCTAACGAATACCATTTTAACTGTTTTTTTTATAAGCAGAGAAAAAATGATCGCAACAACACTATTTGATTATAATGCTGGTGTTCGACTCGATGTGGTCGCTATATTATGTGTGTAAACCAGTGGTGTCTCATTGTTCTTTGTAGAGCCAATATCAAACAATAAGAAAATGTTGGAATGAGTTGGTAACAAGGAGTAAGACTACTTGTTAACTACATTACTGTAATCAGATTTTAACTGTGGCCACTGCAAGGATTTGCTAATACATGCAGTAGCTACATTGATCCTGCTGCCAGACTTGGTCTGTAGTTGGTCTTTAGCATTAGCCGAAACTACAAGTAGATACAACTGCGCATTAATTCACAAATAATTCCACTTGTTAACCGTTCTAACATAAATTTAAGTAACAAATATTTTGTATTACTAAAACTACCAATTATGACACATCTTTTATGATTATTGATATTTTATTGTTTTCTGATTTTGAAGACAGATTTACAAAACAGCACTAAATTTCATGGTGCAATTGCAAGGCCAGACTAATGGCATGTTTATACAAACTGCCTAAAGCCAAGCAGATAACAGAGTCAATAACCAACTAAAACATCATCAACTTCAGAAGGTTGTCATTAACGGGTATGGCCACTGTTTGCCCGAATACACCTCACGATGTGGTATGGACCAGACCAGACCCATCTGCCAATTTTAAAGAATTACTCTCCGCTATTTTTTCAAGCGTTTCTTAAAATGATTCAGGTTTTGTGAATGCAAATTTTGTTGAATCTCCAAATTAGACGATGCTTGGCTTAGACAAGACGAGCCTGGCGATGCCTTGAAAACATGTTGATACGTTGTAGAGATATTCTTGACCTCAGGTCATCTGTGTGAAGTCTGTTGCGATTCCTATGGGTGGAGATGCAAATCCTATGGGTGAAGATGCGACGCCCAGAGACCCGTTCCTCGTGACAAAATTCAGCAAATGTCGGTCTTGGTTCGAGATTGTAACACGGGACAGGGCCTTTCAGTAAACCAGTTAGTGCCTTAGTATCGTGAAACAGCCCTTCTGGTGACACTATGGTGCACTTGGAACTAATTAGCAATTGCATGCGATCACCAATTTTAACCATATATCCAAAGAAACATTTACCATGTTGTACGAAAAAACACAAAAAGTGATAAACTAATGGTGGATGCAAAAATGTAAAACTCAATATCCTTTTGCTAAACGTTTTTTGAGTAGTCGGTTGTGTGGAGGTATATGTGCATATATATGTATGTATGTGGTTATAGGTAAGTATTAATGTGTTTGTACATCTGTCTGTCTTTATTCGTACTCATATTTTTATGTGTAAGTGCGTTTTATACAGTTTGTGTGTGCACAGCAAGTTCTTTTAAATGTACAGTTTGTCAAACAAAAATCGACCTAACATAAAAAAATGAAATTCACATTTGAGTTTTTCCGGTTTAGGACCACGAGTGCCGTCTTTGATGCCCCCGAAAATCGAATGCCCCCACGTGAAGTCACCACAACACCCTGTTGCGGGAAAAACTGTCAAAGTCACCTGGGAAACGCCTTTTGCCTCCGATAAATTTGAGGGTCCTTTGCAGTTAGTACATCTTTGTTTACAATAAAAAGCTTTTATAAAGTATGTGCCATTTCAGTTACTGATCATTTCTATTTTGATTTACTTAGGGGGAAATTGAAATCCATATAAAAGGAGTAGTTTCGATTATCTATGATCTAAAAGTTTGATTTTTGTTTGGGGTTCTTTTCACAATTACCAAAGTAGTTGTATATTTTGCACATTAAGTTTTTTTCTATGGAAAATAGAATTTAAAACTGTATTGATTAAAACATTGCCCCAGTAAATGCGTAATAAATAATTGTAAATTACTAACAAATTATATAAAGCTCTCTACATAAAAGAACTCTGCAAACCACAATACTGTGACAAATCATCTTTGAAAGGTCGGTGTTAATGAAGGGGAAGCCACCAGGAAGTGAGTTTGCGGAAGGAAAGCACTTCGTCTACTACAAAGCGAGAAACAAAAGAGGCCTAACGTCGTACTGCTCATTCCAATTCACAGTGGAAGGTGAGAGACACTTCAGGACACACTTATAAAAACAGAGAATAAAAAAGTGGGCTCGCAGGTTTGGTCTTCTTTGAAAAGTATATGATTTGCAACGCTTTTTGTATTTGTAAACCAAACCAATGGATTCACTGTGAGAACCGATACTTAAATTTGGCAAGTATTTGGTTTTAGTACGCTTAAAAAAAACCACAAAATTTTGCAAACATATTTCAAGCCTTAAAAATTAGTGCACCAATTTGTTTCTTTTGTGTGGTATATTCAAAATTGTATTATGAGGTAATTAAAAACCTATTCCTTTACAAATGCTCTTTATTATCACGGAAAATATAATTATCAGTACAAGGGTATTACAATTTTAGGTTTAACTAAACACACTTCAACTCTATAAGGGTAAAGATTTTATCTATATATAATCAAATCGATGGTTGAAGCATAAGAACCGGGAATAGAGGGGTAGTAGTCCCCTCAACCCCTCACATCTTCAGAAGGAGTCAATAAGTATCACATTTGGAATCTATACTCGTAGAATAATATGTTTACATCGACTAGTTTTTCTTGTCAAATTTGTTTCTGTTCGAGGATATATTGAACACCGATAATGTCTTTTAATTTTTGTTTTTGTTTTGTTTTTAAATTAACACTTATTTTTCCACTACTGAATATTATTAAGTAATTCTCAATCAGAAGTTATAAGAGAACCCTGTAATCATATGGCAGTAAACTGGGATATGCTTAAAACTAAAGATTACAGACATGCATGTTTTGTCTATCGATGCATGACCTTGTTCATTGTACTATATACATGCAGCGCAATTGAACACCCTCTAACTTATTTCATCATTATGTTGTACCTATCTATGAAGATGATATGTCAACGATACAATTGATTAGTGACACATCTCAGGTAATTAAAACAAAGTTTTAGGTTTTAAAGACCTTGCTAGGACGAACCCAGACATAAATGTGAAGCATGTCACGCACCCATATCACAAAACAACAGCATGTATGCCTGGTAGTTAAAAGGGAGAAAACATGTAAGTGTGCTTTCATCAATACACGTTCACATGGCGGGACGTTGACTTTCAGATAAGTTCAAATAATAGATAGTGGGTTTGCACGCAGCTGGTTTGTTATGTAGCCCTGTTTATAGCTGCCACTCTGTCCTCAGTAGATTTTTCCAGGAACACGAACAAACAGGCGCTGTAAATGATCGTCTAAGGCCAAGGCAACCCAGAAAACTACAGCAAAAGAAAGATCACAATCTGGCACGTTAAATCAAGCATGAACAGTTTTTAATGAGCACTGGTTTTAAGTAACTCTGGCTACAGACAGTACTCAGCCATGACCATGTTTAACCGTGTCGAGGCGCTTGGTGTGAGGTCACACAAGGTCATCAGGCGACATCAAAGGCTCGATCTGCAGTAGTGTTTTGCTTGATGGTATTAGAATCGTTGAATCTAAGGACTGATTGATATGTAAAGATAAAAGCACATGTTTTTACATGCGTCAAAGAAAATTCATCCTTTGGTTTTCATTGATGGAGGTTCAGTTATGGTCTGGTAATGCGTTTCCCATGACTGTAAGTTAACATTAGTGATTGTACGAGAAAACCTTCATGACCAGTGCTACATCAGTGCTACATTCTTTTTTTTAAATGCTGTGCTTATTTTGACAACCACCCTGTGGTAACTCATCCCATATTCATGGACGACAATGCTAGGCTACATCACCCCTAGGCTGTGAGAGAATACATCCGGGGTAATGCTTTTGAGACTCTGAACCTCGTGGAACAAGTTTGGTTGTCGATCGTTGTATTACGCTCGTAACTCTCATCATAACAACACAACTCTTAAATAAGTGGCTTTACTTTAATCCTCCATGATAACTGACAACCAACTAACTTTCATTCCCATAACAACATACACTCTATATACGTGACATCACAATACATTATACATGTATCTAAGAGAACGTTCCATTCTGTAACGTTTATCTTTACCCGGAAGCTGATAGCAAAGGGGGGTAACTCTGCATACCACTAAATTAGCTATATAACTAACAAGCAGCTATTGACAGTTGTTTGGGGCAAATGCTCCTTAAACGTATCCACAGGCTCACCGATAGCATAATGAAATGGAAGGTGCTATCATCCAGGTACGCATATGATCTTCATGTATGTCAAGGGGCATATACAGATAGCGACATCTGGCACTATTTCATCATGTGTAATTTCATGATAAAAATTATTCGATGAACTGCTTTGAAAAGGCCCAACAGTGGGACAACAAAAATAAAAACCAACATAATGCCGACATGTTTTTGGTACCAAATTGCACAAACATTCAGCATTACTGTTCTGCTTGAAGTATTAAAGTCATGGAACCTTTTGTTCTTATCACTGTTCCCAAACAGACAAGTGCTTGATTAAGTTCCATGTGTGTAGGTTGTTCAGACTCAATTATAGTTGTGACTCACTTAAGGCATACAGATTAAGATATCACCGAAATTATGTCAAAATATTAAGCCAATTACAGGTCTAAATATATTCTCTGAAAAAGAAAATGAGTCGTGAAATTGGAATGTTTATCCATCTGTGGATTAGTACAAGGAGGATTTTACAAACGTTTAATTTATTTATGATCCCTATGATGTTTTTTGTGTCTCAAATTATCACATCCAAACGTATCCAGCATGAAATACCTGTCTGTAACAGCACGATTTTAAGTTTGTGTATGCAATGTCACAGAATGCATAATACGTGTGCAATGCTCGTGAAACTTGGGATTCAAATCGTGTCACTGATAGATATAAAAGATCGATCACTGTTTTTTGTTTAGTCACCAGTACCGCTAAACACATACCCGGATTACGACAACCATCCGCACAGACCGTCATTGTAATTTGGTGATGATCCATGCCAACCTGACTGCGCAACCCTACAGTGCTGAAATCCTTCGTTCATACCTGCTTCCTATTATCAACAGTCAGAGGGATCTGTTCCAGCAGGATTATGCCAGACCACTCACAGCATGTGTCACGAGAGATTTCTTTAATGAATCAAAACATCAATGTGCTGCCGTGGCCCTCTAGATCAACAGACTTAATGCTCTGGACAGGCGTGTACAAAAGCGTAACCTACAGCCGCAGACCCTTTAACAACTCGCCAATACACTATAGTCAAAAAGGACTGCAATTCAGAAACATCAGATCCAGAGACTGATTCGTTCGATGCTGAGACGATGTTGCGCAGTACTGGACGCCAATGGAGGCCACAATAGGAACAAGCGTCTTTGTGTAACCCACTATATGACTTTATTATAGCCTATACTAATCATTGATAATTGGATATTACCTATGCGAACTTTCATGGATTTTATTGATTATTAAAACCAATACAATGTATCAACATGAAGAAAAATATTAGTTTAAAATCGTGTATGCATTTTTGGGGGAAAGAGAGTACATATCAAAGATTTCAATTTGTTATTACATAAATTATTATTACATATGTCTAGAATAAGGTGTAATAATTATTTAAGGAGGATTGGTATAGTAAATTACTTATCTATACATTCTCCTCATATTTTGCATATATAATCAGTGATATACTGCAAACTGAATGGTACAAAAATACAGGGGGGTCATCGTCCAAAATACAGTTATTGTCATAATAAACTGACCTCTAGACTTGTGCCAAGTTTTACGAATTGTGATAAAATACATGATATCACACATAAAATAAACCCGAAGAACTATTTATAAAACTTGGATAGCTTATCAAGTCACATACACACTTTAGTGATTAAAGAAACTTTAAAATGTTCAAGTGAAATTTTTGCGTCGTGAAATTATTGCGAATAGCACACCCTAGACGTTACTGCGTCAAAATATTTTTGCGAGTTGCCGTGTTGAGATGATCCCCTTATTACCAAACAATAGACAACTTCAATCAAGCGAGGTTGGAAGCAGGCAGGAATACTGTGAGGGACACTAATTGGTGTGTGTACACTGCCATTAGGATTACTGTGTATTTGTGTTTTTAACTTACTGAGTAACTTGTTTACTTACATTCGATGACATAAATAAAGTTTGTTATCCACCAATTATTTATGCTTATTTTCTGTTTATATTTTTGAGCTTTATATTTTTTTGAGTGAGCTTCATTCGCAAAATTCGCAAAAATATCACGGTCGCAAAAATTTCACTGTTTACAGTAATCACCAAGTGTCAAAAGTGTCCTCATTCATGAGACCTGATGAGACATGATGGTATAGTTATGCCAATAGCGTATTAAATGTACTTCTAATAAGACAAAATAGTTCGTAAAAGTTTAATCACATACACACTTCAGCAAGAATATAAATACTAATACAATGTGCCAGTCAGCAGGAGTAATTAACAAGTTGGACGAAACATCATTCACACTCAGTACATATTTCGGTGTTTGACTGCTTTGCGATACAGGCAAACTTCTGTGAATCATTAAATAACAAAGCGAATGGCTACTTACAGTCACACAAAATGAAATAGATAATACATCTACAATATAACTCATTCTAATTTTTTTTATCGAAACTTGATTATCTATTTTAGTTTTAACGAGGTAACTTATGTGTAAACATGCGCAGTTCTATGCGCGAATTACTATCCCAAGTCTCCTTAAAAGGGGCAAAACTGATGTTCAAATATACTAGCCACATAAAAAAACTGTGCACGGAGAAAATATGTTCTGAATTGAAATACAACACAGCAAGAACAAAAATGATGCAGACGCTATAGTAGCTGAATGATCGGATCATAAGAAAATGTCAACGGAACCTGAAGAACATCTGTTACGATAATGAATATGACCACCCTGTGCTTGAATCACAGCAGTGCATCGACGACGCATGGAGTCCACCAAATGGACATGGAAGGCCTGGGAAATGATCTGCCATATCCTCCTCAAATCCTGTGTCAAGTCATCGATTCATCTGTAAAGACAACATTTCTTCACCATATTCAAGGTTAGCGAACATGATTTCGACACCATCTTAGACGGTTGACTCGATGATGGTGTGTCAGGATAGGACGTATTGCAGGGGGTCGTGGTCGAATCCCTTACTGGTGTAAACGATTCCTAACAGTGTTGGGATGAATTCATCTGTCCTGTCTTGGCGTCGTTACCCGGGGACGTCCTGAACGTGGGTGGTCGGCAACGTCATTTGTGTTCTGATAACACCTGACCAATGCCGATATCGTGTTACGATGGCATTAGAAATGTGTTGCCACCTGTTGTTCCCTCATTCCCGTTAAGATCATTCCAATGGCTTCATGACGTTGTGCAGCTGTTAATCTTGGCATGATTTGCTTAAGGCATGCTTGTGTCTGCGCCTGAGAAGATTCGATTTTCAGGGTGACCACAAATCAAAAGTAACAGCAAGTTTTGAGTTGCACATGCTGTGTACAGCTGCACAGGATGCACGTGCAGTAAGACATTGTACGTCAATAGGCTCCAGCAATGACGTCATATCAATTGGCACGTACATGAGCGTTTGAATGTCTCAAATACTTGCTGTGTTCAAACCTTTACTTAATATATGGACGGTGGGCTCTTATATTTATATTTTTTTCGTGCACAGTTTCTTTAGCTAGTATATAATAGAAAATCAATTCAGGAGACAGCATTACTATTTGCAAATGTCCCTGAAAACCCCGCACATGTTTTGAATTATTAACAGGGAACATAGTTTAACACCTCAAAGCATCCAATAAGAACATGCGCGACCCAGGAACTATATAACATTTTAAGTTATTGAAACCCATACTTGTCATCTTTCTTGTCATCCACAACACTAGTTTGATAAACTTGGTCGGCAGAGGCTTTTGTTTTGTGTAGTGAAATACAAAGATATTTTGTTTAACAAATTATTGTGAATTTCAACATGAAAGTAAAGTCTAGCAAAGGTGATACCTCGACTGCTACAATAATCATTTCATGAGGCAATCAGTGACCAAAAATGATCAAAATGTAGCCAGTTTTAATACTAGTATCTTCAAGTCGACTCTTATTGTGCTGTTTGGATAAAAAAAAGGTGGACTGCAATCGAAGATGATAGTTTACCCTGTTATTTTAATTAAATAATCAGGGGTACCGCGATTACTTTGTAAATCTAGCCTAGCCATGTGAAAAAAATCACACACCCTGATGCACGCTTCTGTAATAGCAAAGTTGGAATACAAAAATCAAGGAAGGAAGATGTTGGAGAGGTTAATGATTGTGGAATTAAAGATGATGGTTGTACAGAATGCATATGGTGTAAAAGGTTCTTGAATCAGACGTTACATAGTGGCCTGAGTTGACAATGTCTATTTTCACATAGAGAGATTTCTTGGCCAGGGTAGAATAGATTGCGTTTGTTGGAGTGAGATCGGCTAGGGGTTAGTGTGTAATTAAGAAAAAATTCTTTCTTGAGAAGAGACAAGTATCATTGCTAAAAGCAACTTAATGAATAAGGAGTTCACCACATGTGCATATGGGGTACTTGCAGCAAAACATGTTTGAATAGTTCTTAATATCGCTTTAAATGTTATTTTAAAGCATATGATAAAAGTATATACAATTTAGTTTAATTTAGAAAAATATTTACATTGTTATACTTTGAACATACAAACTTGCCCTACAGAAAGACACTTTCTTCTGTTTTTTGTGTCACAATTTGCAGCACAAAGTCTGGGTACATTGAATAGTTGATCTCTTTATCATTATTCTTGTAAGAACAAGTTGTCAAGCTCTGTTGTGAGGTCATTCGAAATCCTTCACTGAGGCAATTTGTTACTGCGGCGATTTGTCCTCTGGACATAGCCAGCATTAGCAAATATGACAAATTTCTTATTAATTAATCACTTACTTGATTATTAGCTTGAAAGAAACATTTAATAGCAGGTTTCACCTCATTTGGTTTTGAACTGTTTTTGAAGGTTAATTCGCCCTATTATCACCACTGTTATCAAACAGCTTTGTTTCTGTTACGTTAACCCTGTCAGATAGGTCTACAACAGACTATGATGTACATTGTTGTTTATCCAGTGTCGCGGTGTCCGCGTGCCCAGTGGCCGAACAACGGGAAGCTAAAGTGTGATGACGAGCAGGTGTCCGGGTCTGTGTGCAACTTTACCTGCAACATTGGTTTTAATCTGGTGGGCGACAACCAGATCATGTGTTTCAGACAGAAGTGGGTTGGTGCCTTACCTAAGTGTATACGTAAGTGTCATACCACACCACAAGCTTCTGCACGCACGCACACACATGTACAGATACACACTCCTAAATGTTTTAGTTACCACTCCCATCTAAATATGTAGTTTAGTTTCTTTATGTCTCTTCCATCCTCACATCAACAACACAACATTTGTTGCGCAACTTACACACTTTGCATATACATATCCTAACTAGTAAAATGCATTTATTTATTTTAGGTGTGACGTGTCCTTCGCCTCCCAAAGTTGAGAATGGCGACCTCAACTGCCCCACCAACAGGTCAGACTATGCCTCCACGTGTTACCTAAGGTGCAAGACCGGTTTCATAGTTGAAGGCACCTCCATGATTCTCTGCAACAGCACAGGCCGGTGGACATACCCGGGGATTTGCAAAGGTAGAGGGCCACAGATTACATCATGTTTTTTACTGTATATATACCGATATGTCTAGTATTCTGAGTGGGATATTCATGTAAGTTGTGACATGGTTTCGTGAGCTAGCACGTTAAAAGTCGGTGAAATACTCAATCTGGTAAAAGCTCGGTATCATTAACAGCAATATAAAATAATGACCCGCTGTAATACAACTTTTTTTTAAAAAACCGACCCGCATTACAATTCCATGAGTTCGGAGTCTTTACCGCAGTCATTTCTAACGACCAAAGAATGCATGTAATATGCGTTCAGGGGAATCTTACAGCCATTCGTTACAGAGATGAAATTCTGCAAGTTCACCAGCTTCCAGTTTTTGACAAGCAGAGGCATGTGTTTCAACAGGACAACCCCACATTCAATACAGAACGCATCACAGTGGACTTCTTTATCAACCAGAACATCACAGTCCTTCCTTGGCCCTCAAAATCACCAGATTTAAACCCCATCAAAAACTTACGGTGTGATTTTGTCAACAATACCCCAGGCTCAGATCCAGAGACATTTTCTGTCTGTGCCCAGGATATGTCAAGCAGTGCTTCAAACACAAAAGGTCACAACAGGTACTGACGTTTAAGCTGACGTCATGTGACATATTAACATTGTGGTGACGTGAACATTCATTTATTTGATGCCAGAATATAATTCTCTCTTTGATACAAATTGTCATATCTGTGTGATTTATGTTTACTTCGTTGTTGGCAATCCAAAGATAGAATTTTCATTCCTACATTTTGAATCATGTTTTGGGGTTTTTTGGACAGTATATTTAAGAATATTTATTTTGGTTTACAAATGTAAAAAAAATCGTAAACTCAGTGAACAATTTACAACAAATTGATTTAGCCCGATTTGTACAGGATGTCTTTTTCTGAATTGCGATGGTAGAAAAGGTAGAGAGTAGAGAGTTATGATCGGAAATAAAAATATATATATATATATAACTCTAATCTACTCCTGTAGATACTCGCGCATACGCAGTCCCGGCCACGTGTCAGACACATATTGGATATTCGGTTTTTTTTCTTCCAAGCCCAATAGGGAACTGGAGAGAGACAATATTTTACATTGTACATTTTCGGCTTAAAGGGCATAAAAATAGGAATAGTATATTGGTTTTTTTATGTAAGGAATCCGTAGCATTTCATATCCCCAACCAGACACCAGCTTTTCACAGCACAAAACTCAAGCGTAAGCTAATTAGG
>JAULCD010567036.1:0-14124 GCA_032361085.1 Calliostoma canaliculatum | reverse complement strand
TAAAAAGAACGCACACACACACACACACACACACGCGCGCGCGCGCGCGCACAAGCACCAAGTTTCAACTATGTGTCTTTGAATAAATTTCGTTTGCGCCAGCAGCCTTAAAAAACGCACAGTCACTGTGATCCCCTGGCAACCTGAAAGGTACATGTTTACAGCACGAGATGCTCGTGCATTCAACACAGCAAGCATGGCGACCGGTTCACTGCTGTAATACATGCTTTTTGCCACCCTTTTTCACGAAAAATTTAAAAGGGTCAATAAGACAGACAGTTGGCCTTGTTTGAAACCCAGATGTTTGGCGGAGCGAAAACCATGATTTTAAGCCGCTACAAGTACCGCAAACCGGTAAACTAGCCTTTTTAAAGATGGACTTGACGTTGGGGTCATCCAATTTAGGGTCACCCGGGCCAAACACCTCCTAGTCCCGCGTAGGAAAACATAGCTTGCACGCATGTCACCATAGTGACCATTTACGCCAAGCCAAAACATTGTCCCTCCCGTGTATCAATACAACTTCAAGCTTACTTGTCTTGTCATGTCATGTCGAGCTGACCTAGGATTTTTATTCATACTTTAATGTTTTGGCGCATGGCACAGGGATGCTACAAAACGATCTACTTTAACTAGTATTAAAATAAGCTTTTCACAAAATCAAAATATTCTCACAGGCTGCTTAACAATTCACCTTAATACTTTACAGCATGTAACATAATTTTAGGCATGCTTTACCACCGCGACGTTAATTCACCTATATGCCCGCTCTTTTTTTATGAGGCACTCCCGTAAAAGGCCTTTGTTACCACAAAGTTGGAAACGATAAAACCCGAGTGCTTCACCCAATGAGGACGACCCAGTCCCCAAGGCCGAATTTTGGCAAGGCTCGAAAGCTAGTGAGAACACCTTCGTCTCGTCGTTTGACACAAGTAGACCTGGAAATACAAGTCTGCTGCAATAAAACGTGGATACGGTGCGTCGTCATTCTCTGTGTTGGAACAGTGAGGAGAGATTGCGATGCTATGTAACACAGTGGCTCTCTTGTTTCACAGGTACCAAACGAAGCTAGCAAGTTTAACTGCAACACATGACTAGTGATGCAGGCTTTCCTCTTGCTGTAAACTCTGCCGTCGTGATATAACTGAAAAATTGTCGAAAGCGGCGTTAAACAATAAATCACACTTCTCACAGCTATGGTGCGACGAAAAGCATTATCAAAGCTAAGATGTCTAACTCCCCTCCTGCCGAGAGGGCTGAGATTAACGTTAAGACGCCCACGCCTTGCTTTGGCTTTGTGTAGCGTGAAGGAACTGCAAACCGACTCTAAACTCTTTCAAAGAAAGATGTCTTAACATATCTCAGCGCTCTCCCTTGAGAGCTCATATGAAAGTTAAAACACCTTAACCTTGCGATAGCTTTGTGAATTCAAGGCCTAATGTGACGTGAACTGCAAATCAATGGTCAAATTGGAGTCTAAATAGGCTTTTTAAAAACCTATATCGCAGGATAGGTTTTCAACAGCACAAGGTAGTTACAGTTTTAAATTTTATTCGCCATTGTATCGGTTAATGTATGACTTTCAATTTATGAAAAATGAAAATACAAGATATTTTTTTTTTAAATTCACCAATATACCGGTATATCACAAAAGTATCGCGATACGTACTTGTTTTAGTTAGTATTCCGGTTTACCGGTATACTGGTAATACAGCGCAGCCCTATTTACGAGTGTTAAAATAATTGTCAACTATGCACATTCCAAAGACAAGTAAGTTTGTGCACAGTTAGTTGACAATGCTTTTAACATTTGTGAA
Organism: Calliostoma canaliculatum; assembly: GCA_032361085.1. NCBI lineage: Eukaryota > Metazoa > Mollusca > Gastropoda > Trochida > Calliostomatidae > Calliostoma > Calliostoma canaliculatum. The sequence goes on along the minus strand of JAULCD010567036.1, from coordinate 12,307 downwards.
TCGAACCAGTGGCCTGGTAAAAGGAAGCCGTTTTATGCAACCTATAAATACACCAGGTGATGAATTCTATTAAACAGCTTTTCCCGTAAGGAAGGAAGCCAGTGAAACCTGATAAAGACAATTATACGTAGGTATGTGGTGACCTTGCTGTGACCTGGGAATAGGTCAAACTGACCTGGCTTGCTTTTCATGTACTGCCCTTATAATTAAATAAAACTTTGACATATGCAGTAACCTTTATACATACTTGATTAAACAGCAGCAACGACCACAAAGATGATGACGACGTCAACAACAACATCAACAACAAAAACAACAAACAGCGGCACAGGGCCCCGTTTTACAAAGACGTCGTAAATTTATGACGTCGTAAACCAGGTCACTGGGCTGATGGACTGGCCTACAAATGCCAAAAATTGTTGTCAACTGTTCATTTTCCAAAGAAAAACAAGTTTTTCTTTGGAAAATGCCCAGTTGACAACCATTTTTGGCATTTGTGGACCGAACCCACTTACCCGGCGATACTGTTTATGACGTCGTAAAGTTACGATGACTTTGTAATGTGACCGTTCCACGATTTTACCAGACTGCCTTAAAAATCCGAAAGGATTAGTGGAAGTTGCACAGCGTTAGTACCTAAAATTAAACCATCTTCTTGATTAAATGACCTCGTGGGACACCCGGGTTTGAACATGTCCCCAGCATTCACATGTTTGCCGTAAGGTGACTGAACTGGGCCCCGTTTCACAAAGACTTCATAACTTTACGACGTCGTAAACCTTGTCACTTGGTTAATGGCTTTGGTTTACAAATGCCAAAAATAGTTGTAAACTGTGCACTTTTCAAAGAAAAACAAGCTTTTCTTTGGAAAGTGCACAGTTTACAACCATTTTTGACCAAATCCATTGGCTTAGTGATTAGGTTTATGACGTCGTAAAGTTACGACGTCTTTGTGAAATGGGACCCTGGTGGTAATTTCTTTGCGAGGTGTTTTGAGTCTGACAACACAGGATGATTTACATCAGTGTAGCCTAATTCTACTGCAATTAATGTTGAACCATGAGTGATGGGATCTCTTCAATAATCATTTAGCGGAATAGTTTTCTTACTTCAGCTTCATCTGTTTAAGTGGCTTGTTATTAGTTGTGAGAACAGAATGTGACAAACCTTAACGGATGGTCAACTTCTTTATTGCACGGTGCCGTGCAATAAAGAAATTGGTCATCTATAAAGGTTGTCACAGTGAGCTTCAGCTTGTACAAGAAATTGTCTGTCTTGACATTATTGTGACATATGATATTGATTAAATTGAATTATTACAGTGAAATACAAGTTCAATCAGTTAGGGCTTTGTATGATACCCAACATAAATCAAACTAATCTTCACATTAATACCAGTGTGAAACTAGTGTATAGCTTATGTTTTAAGGATGGCAATTTTAGTTAATTGGAATAATTATTTACTTATACTTTCTAGCGTTTGTTTTGATTTCCAAAATGCAAATCTTTAAATGTGTCTTTTTCTCCGAAATATATCAATGCATAAATCGGAGACAAATTGTCTTCTCTTACAACGCACTACCTGGTAACAAACCATCCCTGATATATGACCAAGTAATGCAATGATACAAATAATTCCCAACAAGAATGCCGGTGTAGATCCTATTTAGCTTCTGTGAAAACAGATTGCCCGCGTGAAGCATTCTAAACTTGCTTCACCAAAAAATTCCGTCGGCAAAATACTTGTTGCAAGAAATGTACATTATCTGTTTCAATACATTAATACATTATTTTTAACACTGAAGACAACTATAATCAGTTATTTTGACATGGGAGAAGCACAAAGCATTACCAATTACAGCAAAATAAGAATATCGTGAACCAACTGGTTTCTTTTATACTTTATTAAACTACTAACATTTGAACGTGTACAGAAACGGTTTTAAGAACACTCGATTTATAAACACTAACATATTCTGTCACCCCTGATAGTCTTTAAACACAATAAAACAACCGACTGTGTTATGGATAAGGCAAATCGCGTCCCAATTGAAGCATAGAAGGCGCCAGGAATGACTTTGGGAGATTACGGGTAAATTACGGATTTAGGATGTGTTATAAACATTAAGACCACAAACTGTAAATTGAAATCTCGATTTTGAAGCTTATGGTTGATTTAAAGTCGTACCACTATATACAATATAAACTCTGTAAAGACATTTTAAGTTGGTGTAGTTATAATATAAAATCTAATGGAATGCAACTTGATGAAGGGGCAAGAAGTAGCCCAGAAACCTCGTGCTTGACAATTAAAGTTGCAATTCATAATACTTCATATTAAAAATATCTTATGACATTAAATATCAAGATGCTTCCTTGAGTCAAGGTGACCGTGACACAGACAGATCAGACTGACAACTATTTACAGATCAACACAAGGTGACGTTATCAACACATACATTAGAAATGATGGCATAACGATACATATTTATATCGCGATTTCTTGACAGTGAGAAGATCAATTCTTACCAAATTAGGTTTGCTCTTCACAAATATTCTTGAAACTAAACAAGTTTGAATAATTATTTCTTTCCATGATAATATTTACAGCGGAAGTGATACTTGAATAGATTGAGCAAAGGTTTTAAAGTTGTCAAAGAAAGATACGCGATCAAAGATCTCTAACTAATCCTTTATACTTATGATTATAGAAGACATACTCATTGCACAATTGTGAGACGGCAACCTTTACAATTATTATATTTTTGGTGTTTGATTGTGAAGATTAATTAGACTGACAAACAAGAATGAGTAAATGCAATAATGATTGCATGAACAGTAATGGCAACGGCCATTACTTTATGCGTGTTCCTGCATCAGAAAGTTTGAATTATGTATTATCACTTCTAATGTCCCTTAAAGAGTATTTGAAGTTTCGTCAAATCATTTCGACTATCACTAAGCTATCTAAAGAGTATGGGGCAATTTAGGGATAAAAGTGTGATCTTCGAAAGGTCGTAACAGCATTTTTTTGTATATTCACTGATGACATTGTTGAAAAATTATTCAGCGGATTTCCATTGATTTAATAAAATTTCCATTGGAAATTTTATCAAACCGATAGAAAACCGCTAAAAAACTTCTATACATTTTTCTAGCGATATCTACAAAGAATATATACATCAGAACTTCACCACATTACAGGTGCAGAGTTCTAATCAGTCAGGCCCCCGTTTCACAAAGACGTCATAACTTTACGACGTCGTAAGCCATCACTGGGTTAATGGATTCGATCAACAAATGCACAAAAGCGATTTTTTTGCATTTGTAAACCAAATCCATTAACCCAGTGACATGGTTTACGACGTCATAAAGTTATGACGTCTTTGTAAAACGGGGGCCAGGCGTTGACGTTAACGCTGATTGATTTAAGTTGGACTGTCACTTTCAAGTGTGAAAACCTTGTAATATCAAAAACCTATCCTGTGGTAAAAACATTTTAAAAAGCTCCTTCCAGGACCTCTTTTAAACAAATCATCACAGGATGGGGTTTTAACACCCTATTAAGATTGAAAATGATGAACTTGGCTCTGTAAATTCGATTAATTTTGTCTCATGTACCTATCATATCGTCACTGGATTCATTTGGAATAGTTTGCAAATGTCAATATTGTTGTAATATGCATTTTTCCAAAACACTTGTTCTTACAATACATGCTTGTTTTATGAAGCGCACACACACATTAAAACTAAACATGTGTAAGTTCCGTCATTCGCACTTTGTCGTTCACCAAAGCCCGATAATAGTGCCAATGTGCTAGTTGATGAAATATGTTCTCAAATGCATTTTAGTTCAACCAATTTTGTTCTAATACAATGTAAAACAGGCTAACCGTTGTGAACATGCCTGTTGAATTATAATGCCGTTTGTTTTAGAAAAATAATCACTTATTTTGTTGTCAGTGTAATGAATGCATCTACATTGTTTTATGTCATATAGTAAAACCTGCCAGCTTCGAAAACAGCTACGGGTTTATTTATTGTGTGTGCTTCAATATTGCAGTCTATCCTCATTGTACACCGAACTGAGAGCCAAAACTCGAACCCACGACCTCCACTGCGTTGAACATTGTCCTAGTTGCCGTTTCACAAATCTGTCATAAACTTACGACGTCGTAAACCGCGTACCTTACAAATTTCCTTTTAAAACAACATTGTACACTGTGCACTTTCCAAAGACAAACCATATTTACTTTAGAAAGTGCACAGTTAACAACGTTTTTTGTCATTTGTAAACCTCATTCATTTACGCATGGTAATAGTTTACGACGTCGTAACTTTACGACAACTGTGTGAAAGGGCACCCTGCGCTTTCACCTAAAGGTACTGGGTCGTACTGAACCAGGCTCGAACCAAAGGTCACATAACCACATACCTAGACCACAGTAAGTTTTTAAAATATATTTTTTTAGTCATATTTAGTTTTTCCAAATATTGATTTTATACGTGGAATAGTAAATAATACTTTCTTAATTTACCTGGACTGTCCACAATATTCCAGAGTCACATGGCAAAACCTACCCTAGCAGTTATATTTCCATCATTTATTTAACCATGTTGGCCAGACCCAACCAAACTTGTCTAACTTTTTCCGTACACTAAACCGGTTTACAAATTATAAAATTGTTGTAAACTGTGTCCTTTCAAAAGACAAACTTGTTTTTCTTTGGAATGTTCGCAATTTAAATCGATTTTGACATTTTAAAACTAAAAAACGTTGTAACGTGTGCACTTTCCTAAGAAAAACGTTTTCCTTTGCAAAGTACGCACTCTACAATAGTTCCTACATTTATAAATCCAAACACATTTGGAAGGGTTTTTTTAATATGAAAAATGCATCATTTGAAACGATTTTATAATATGCAAACCAAACACACTGGCTACATTTATTCTGAAAATGATAGTTTCGAAAGACTTTGCCCGTTATTAACCAAACCGAGAACGATTTCATTTTACCTTTGTCTTTCAACTTGCAATGTCCTAACACACTATCTTATAATCGTTGAGATGTTTTTTTCAACAGTATTATTTTATATTATTTTGCCACAACCTATTGTAATCAGTTTTGCAATCCCCCTTTCCCGTTAACCCTTTTAATGCCAAGCTTAACATACGTTCGTCTCAATTTTAAAATTCTACTCTGTTGAAAACCTATCCTGGAATAATTTGTTTAAAAGAGCTCCTGCAGGAGCTCTTTTAAACAAATTATTCCAGGATAGGTTTTCAACAGAGTAGAATTTTAAAATTGAGACGAACGTATGTTAAGCTTGGCATTAAAAGGGTTAACGGGAAAGGGGGATTGCAAAACTGATTACAATAGGTTGTGGCAAAATAATATAAAATAATACTGTTGAAAAAAACATCTCAACGATTATAAGATAGTGTGTTAGGACATTGCAAGTTGAAAGACAAAGGTAAAATGAAATCGTTCTCGGTTTGGTTAATAACGGGCAAAGTCTTTCGAAACTATCATTTTCAGAATAAATGTAGCCAGTGTGTTTGGTTTGCATATTATAAAATCGTTTCAAATGATGCATTTTTCATATTAAAAAAACCCTTCCAAATGTGTTTGGATTTATAAATGTAGGAACTATTGTAGAGTGCGTACTTTGCAAAGGAAAACGTTTTTCTTAGGAAAGTGCACACGTTACAACGTTTTTTAGTTTTAAAATGTCAAAATCGATTTAAATTGCGAACATTCCAAAGAAAAACAAGTTTGTCTTTTGAAAGGACACAGTTTACAACAATTTTATAATTTGTAAACCGGTTTAGTGTACGGAAAAAGTTAGACAAGTTTGGTTGGGTCTGGCCAACATGGTTAAATAAATGATGGAAATATAACTGCTAGGGTAGGTTTTGCCATGTGACTCTGGAATATTGTGGACAGTCCAGGTAAATTAAGAAAGTATTATTTACTATTCCACGTATAAAATCAATATTTGGAAAAACTAAATATGACTAAAAAAATATATTTTAAAAACTTACTGTGGTCTAGGTATGTGGTTATGTGACCTTTGGTTCGAGCCTGGTTCAGTACGACCCAGTACCTTTAGGTGAAAGCGCAGGGTGCCCTTTCACACAGTTGTCGTAAAGTTACGACGTCGTAAACTATTACCATGCGTAAATGAATGAGGTTTACAAATGACAAAAAACGTTGTTAACTGTGCACTTTCTAAAGTAAATATGGTTTGTCTTTGGAAAGTGCACAGTGTACAATGTTGTTTTAAAAGGAAATTTGTAAGGTACGCGGTTTACGACGTCGTAAGTTTATGACAGATTTGTGAAACGGCAACTAGGACAATGTTCAACGCAGTGGAGGTCGTGGGTTCGAGTTTTGGCTCTCAGTTCGGTGTACAATGAGGATAGACTGCAATATTGAAGCACACACAATAAATAAACCCGTAGCTGTTTTCGAAGCTGGCAGGTTTTACTATATGACATAAAACAATGTAGATGCATTCATTACACTGACAACAAAATAAGTGATTATTTTTCTAAAACAAACGGCATTATAATTCAACAGGCATGTTCACAACGGTTAGCCTGTTTTACATTGTATTAGAACAAAATTGGTTGAACTAAAATGCATTTGAGAACATATTTCATCAACTAGCACATTGGCACTATTATCGGGCTTTGGTGAACGACAAAGTGCGAATGACGGAACTTACACATGTTTAGTTTTAATGTGTGTGTGCGCTTCATAAAACAAGCATGTATTGTAAGAACAAGTGTTTTGGAAAAATGCATATTACAACAATATTGACATTTGCAAACTATTCCAAATGAATCCAGTGACGATATGATAGGTACATGAGACAAAATTAATCGAATTTACAGAGCCAAGTTCATCATTTTCAATCTTAATAGGGTGTTAAAACCCCATCCTGTGATGATTTGTTTAAAAGAGGTCCTGGAAGGAGCTTTTTAAAATGTTTTTACCACAGGATAGGTTTTTGATATTACAAGGTTTTCACACTTGAAAGTGACAGTCCAACTTAAATCAATCAGCGTTAACGTCAACGCCTGGCCCCCGTTTTACAAAGACGTCATAACTTTATGACGTCGTAAACCATGTCACTGGGTTAATGGATTTGGTTTACAAATGCAAAAAAATCGCTTTTGTGCATTTGTTGATCGAATCCATTAACCCAGTGATGGCTTACGACGTCGTAAAGTTATGACGTCTTTGTGAAACGGGGGCCTGACTGATTAGAACTCTGCACCTGTAATGTGGTGAAGTTCTGATGTATATATTCTTTGTAGATATCGCTAGAAAAATGTATAGAAGTTTTTTAGCGGTTTTCTATCGGTTTGATAAAATTTCCAATGGAAATTTTATTAAATCAATGGAAATCCGCTGAATAATTTTTCAACAATGTCATCAGTGAATATACAAAAAAATGCTGTTACGACCTTTCGAAGATCACACTTTTATCCCTAAATTGCCCCATACTCTTTAGATAGCTTAGTGATAGTCGAAATGATTTGACGAAACTTCAAATACTCTTTAAGGGACATTAGAAGTGATAATACATAATTCAAACTTTCTGATGCAGGAACACGCATAAAGTAATGGCCGTTGCCATTACTGTTCATGCAATCATTATTGCATTTACTCATTCTTGTTTGTCAGTCTAATTAATCTTCACAATCAAACACCAAAAATATAATAATTGTAAAGGTTGCCGTCTCACAATTGTGCAATGAGTATGTCTTCTATAATCATAAGTATAAAGGATTAGTTAGAGATCTTTGATCGCGTATCTTTCTTTGACAACTTTAAAACCTTTGCTCAATCTATTCAAGTATCACTTCCGCTGTAAATATTATCATGGAAAGAAATAATTATTCAAACTTGTTTAGTTTCAAGAATATTTGTGAAGAGCAAACCTAATTTGGTAAGAATTGATCTTCTCACTGTCAAGAAATCGCGATATAAATATGTATCGTTATGCCATCATTTCTAATGTATGTGTTGATAACGTCACCTTGTGTTGATCTGTAAATAGTTGTCAGTCTGATCTGTCTGTGTCACGGTCACCTTGACTCAAGGAAGCATCTTGATATTTAATGTCATAAGATATTTTTAATATGAAGTATTATGAATTGCAACTTTAATTGTCAAGCACGAGGTTTCTGGGCTACTTCTTGCCCCTTCATCAAGTTGCATTCCATTAGATTTTATATTATAACTACACCAACTTAAAATGTCTTTACAGAGTTTATATTGTATATAGTGGTACGACTTTAAATCAACCATAAGCTTCAAAATCGAGATTTCAATTTACAGTTTGTGGTCTTAATGTTTATAACACATCCTAAATCCGTAATTTACCCGTAATCTCCCAAAGTCATTCCTGGCGCCTTCTATGCTTCAATTGGGACGCGATTTGCCTTATCCATAACACAGTCGGTTGTTTTATTGTGTTTAAAGACTATCAGGGGTGACAGAATATGTTAGTGTTTATAAATCGAGTGTTCTTAAAACCGTTTCTGTACACGTTCAAATGTTAGTAGTTTAATAAAGTATAAAAGAAACCAGTTGGTTCACGATATTCTTATTTTGCTGTAATTGGTAATGCTTTGTGCTTCTCCCATGTCAAAATAACTGATTATAGTTGTCTTCAGTGTTAAAAATAATGTATTAATGTATTGAAACAGATAATGTACATTTCTTGCAACAAGTATTTTGCCGACGGAATTTTTTGGTGAAGCAAGTTTAGAATGCTTCACGCGGGCAATCTGTTTTCACAGAAGCTAAATAGGATCTACACCGGCATTCTTGTTGGGAATTATTTGTATCATTGCATTACTTGGTCATATATCAGGGATGGTTTGTTACCAGGTAGTGCGTTGTAAGAGAAGACAATTTGTCTCCGATTTATGCATTGATATATTTCGGAGAAAAAGACACATTTAAAGATTTGCATTTTGGAAATCAAAACAAACGCTAGAAAGTATAAGTAAATAATTATTCCAATTAACTAAAATTGCCATCCTTAAAACATAAGCTATACACTAGTTTCACACTGGTATTAATGTGAAGATTAGTTTGATTTATGTTGGGTATCATACAAAGCCCTAACTGATTGAACTTGTATTTCACTGTAATAATTCAATTTAATCAATATCATATGTCACAATAATGTCAAGACAGACAATTTCTTGTACAAGCTGAAGCTCACTGTGACAACCTTTATAGATGACCAATTTCTTTATTGCACGGCACCGTGCAATAAAGAAGTTGACCATCCGTTAAGGTTTGTCACATTCTGTTCTCACAACTAATAACAAGCCACTTAAACAGATGAAGCTGAAGTAAGAAAACTATTCCGCTAAATGATTATTGAAGAGATCCCATCACTCATGGTTCAACATTAATTGCAGTAGAATTAGGCTACACTGATGTAAATCATCCTGTGTTGTCAGACTCAAAACACCTCGCAAAGAAATTACCACCAGGGTCCCATTTCACAAAGACGTCGTAACTTTACGACGTCATAAACCTAATCACTAAGCCAATGGATTTGGTCAAAAATGGTTGTAAACTGTGCACTTTCCAAAGAAAAGCTTGTTTTTCTTTGAAAAGTGCACAGTTTACAACTATTTTTGGCATTTGTAAACCAAAGCCATTAACCAAGTGACAAGGTTTACGACGTCGTAAAGTTATGAAGTCTTTGTGAAACGGGGCCCAGTTCAGTCACCTTACGGCAAACATGTGAATGCTGGGGACATGTTCAAACCCGGGTGTCCCACGAGGTCATTTAATCAAGAAGATGGTTTAATTTTAGGTACTAACGCTGTGCAACTTCCACTAATCCTTTCGGATTTTTAAGGCAGTCTGGTAAAATCGTGGAACGGTCACATTACAAAGTCATCGTAACTTTACGACGTCATAAACAGTATCGCCGGGTAAGTGGGTTCGGTCCACAAATGCCAAAAATGGTTGTCAACTGGGCATTTTCCAAAGAAAAACTTGTTTTTCTTTGGAAAATGAACAGTTGACAACAATTTTTGGCATTTGTAGGCCAGTCCATCAGCCCAGTGACCTGGTTTACGACGTCATAAATTTACGACGTCTTTGTAAAACGGGGCCCTGTGCCGCTGTTTGTTGTTTTTGTTGTTGATGTTGTTGTTGACGTCGTCATCATCTTTGTGGTCGTTGCTGCTGTTTAATCAAGTATGTATAAAGGTTACTGCATATGTCAAAGTTTTATTTAATTATAAGGGCAGTACATGAAAAGCAAGCCAGGTCAGTTTGACCTATTCCCAGGTCACAGCAAGGTCACCACATACCTACGTATAATTGTCTTTATCAGGTTTCACTGGCTTCCTTCCTTACGGGAAAAGCTGTTTAATAGAATTCATCACCTGGTGTATTTATAGGTTGCATAAAACGGCTTCCTTTTACCAGGCCACTGGTTCGATTCACAAATGTTAAAAGCATTGTCAACTAACTGTGCACAAACTTACTTGTCTTTGGAATGTGCATAGTTGACAATTATTTTAACACTCGTAAATAGGGCTGCGCTGTATTACCAGTATACCGGTAAACCGGAATACTAACTAAAACAAGTACGTATCGCGATACTTTTGTGATATACCGGTATATTGGTGAATTTAAAAAAAAAATATCTTGTATTTTCATTTTTCATAAATTGAAAGTCATACATTAACCGATACAATGGCGAATAAAATTTAAAACTGTAACTACCTTGTGCTGTTGAAAACCTATCCTGCGATATAGGTTTTTAAAAAGCCTATTTAGACTCCAATTTGACCATTGATTTGCAGTTCACGTCACATTAGGCCTTGAATTCACAAAGCTATCGCAAGGTTAAGGTGTTTTAACTTTCATATGAGCTCTCAAGGGAGAGCGCTGAGATATGTTAAGACATCTTTCTTTGAAAGAGTTTAGAGTCGGTTTGCAGTTCCTTCACGCTACACAAAGCCAAAGCAAGGCGTGGGCGTCTTAACGTTAATCTCAGCCCTCTCGGCAGGAGGGGAGTTAGACATCTTAGCTTTGATAATGCTTTTCGTCGCACCATAGCTGTGAGAAGTGTGATTTATTGTTTAACGCCGCTTTCGACAATTTTTCAGTTATATCACGACGGCAGAGTTTACAGCAAGAGGAAAGCCTGCATCACTAGTCATGTGTTGCAGTTAAACTTGCTAGCTTCGTTTGGTACCTGTGAAACAAGAGAGCCACTGTGTTACATAGCATCGCAATCTCTCCTCACTGTTCCAACACAGAGAATGACGACGCACCGTATCCACGTTTTATTGCAGCAGACTTGTATTTCCAGGTCTACTTGTGTCAAACGACGAGACGAAGGTGTTCTCACTAGCTTTCGAGCCTTGCCAAAATTCGGCCTTGGGGACTGGGTCGTCCTCATTGGGTGAAGCACTCGGGTTTTATCGTTTCCAACTTTGTGGTAACAAAGGCCTTTTACGGGAGTGCCTCATAAAAAAAGAGCGGGCATATAGGTGAATTAACGTCGCGGTGGTAAAGCATGCCTAAAATTATGTTACATGCTGTAAAGTATTAAGGTGAATTGTTAAGCAGCCTGTGAGAATATTTTGATTTTGTGAAAAGCTTATTTTAATACTAGTTAAAGTAGATCGTTTTGTAGCATCCCTGTGCCATGCGCCAAAACATTAAAGTATGAATAAAAATCCTAGGTCAGCTCGACATGACATGACAAGACAAGTAAGCTTGAAGTTGTATTGATACACGGGAGGGACAATGTTTTGGCTTGGCGTAAATGGTCACTATGGTGACATGCGTGCAAGCTATGTTTTCCTACGCGGGACTAGGAGGTGTTTGGCCCGGGTGACCCTAAATTGGATGACCCCAACGTCAAGTCCATCTTTAAAAAGGCTAGTTTACCGGTTTGCGGTACTTGTAGCGGCTTAAAATCATGGTTTTCGCTCCGCCAAACATCTGGGTTTCAAACAAGGCCAACTGTCTGTCTTATTGACCCTTTTAAATTTTTCGTGAAAAAGGGTGGCAAAAAGCATGTATTACAGCAGTGAACCGGTCGCCATGCTTGCTGTGTTGAATGCACGAGCATCTCGTGCTGTAAACATGTACCTTTCAGGTTGCCAGGGGATCACAGTGACTGTGCGTTTTTTAAGGCTGCTGGCGCAAACGAAATTTATTCAAAGACACATAGTTGAAACTTGGTGCTTGTGCGCGCGCGCGCGCGCGTGTGTGTGTGTGTGTGTGTGTGCGTTCTTTTTA